>BQNB010102538.1:0-12383 GCA_026074375.1 Tanacetum coccineum | reverse complement strand
CTTATTACAACATTAACTAATTAAAGACCGAAGCTCCATCGTAGAGTGACTGAGCTTCCTTGTTCGACTCAATAAATTGAGGCTAACAGAGTGTCCAAAGCTAAAGAACAACAACAATCATGGTAACCAAGGTGTAAATGGCAATGCTCCAGCTAAGGTGTATGCGGTAGGCCGTGCAAGGACTGACCCAGACTCAAACGTCGTGACAGGTACGTTCCTTCTAAACACCCGCTATGCTTGTCTTATTTGATACTGGTGCTGATAGAAGCTTTGTGTCTACTGCATTTAGCTCCTAAATTGATATCACGCCATCTACCTTAGATCACTATTACAACGTTGAACTAGCTGACAGGAGAATAATTGGGTTGAACACTATCCTTAGGGGTTGTACATTAAATTTCCTGAACCACCCATTCAACATAGACTTAATGCCCGTAGAACTTGGTAGTTTTGATGCTATAATTGGTATGGATTGGTTGGCGAAGTACCAAGCGATCATTGTTTGTGCGGAGAAGATTGTTCGCATCCCCTGGGGAAATGAAACTCTAATCGTTCGCGGTGACGGGAGTAACCGGGGAAACGAGACTCGTTTGAACATCATCTCGTACTTCAAAACACAAGAATACATGCTAAAAGGATGTCCAATCTTTTTGGCAAACGTTAATACAAAGGAGAAGAAGCGACTTGAGGACGTACCAATCGTCTAGGATTTTCCTGATGTATTCCCTGAGGACTTGCCGGGTCTTCCTCCGACTCGACAAGTGGAATTTCAAATCGATTTGATACCTGGTGCTGCACCCGTAGCTCGGGCGCCTTATCGATTGGCACCTTCTGAAATGAAAGAGTTGTCGGAGCAACTAAAAGAACTATCTGACAAAGGCTTTATAAGACCTAGTTCCTCACCCTGGGGAGCTCCGGTCTTGTTTGTCAAGAAGAAGGATGGATCGTTTCGAATGTGCATTGATTACCGGGAATTGAATAAACTGACGGTGAAGAACCGTTATCCGCTCCCAAGAATTGATGATTTATTTAATCAGCTTCAAGGGTCGAGTGTCTACTCCAAGATCGACCTAAGGTCGGGTTATCACTAACTGAGGGTTTGAGAAGAAGACATACCGAAGACCGCTTTTAGAACCCGTTACGGCCATTATGAATTTCAAGTTATGCTGTTTGGTTTGACAAACGCACCTGCCGTATTCATGGACCTTATGAATCGGGTGTGCAAACCATATTTGGATAAATTCGTAATTGTCTTTATTGATGATATTCTAATATATTTGAAGAACAAACAAGAGCACGAAGAGCACCTTAAGTTAATCTTAGAGTTGCTTAAGAAAGAGGAGTTGTATGCTAAGTTTTCCATGTGTGCATTTTAGATTCCTAAAGTACAGTTCCTTGGTCACGTGATTGATAGCCAGGGTATTCACGTAGACCCTGCCAAGATCGAATCCATTAAAGATTGGGCATCTCTTAAGTCACCAACGAAGATTCATCAATTTTTAGGTCTTGCTGGGTATTATCAAAGATTCATCAAAGGATTTTCGAAGATCGCCAAACCAATCACCAAGCTTACTCAGAAGAAGGTCAAGTTTGTTTGGGGTGATAAACAAGAAGCAGCTTTTCAACTGTTGAAGCAGAAGTTGTGCAGTGCACCAATCCTGGCCTTACTTGAAGGAAGCAAAGATTTTATCGCATACTGCGATGCTTCAAAGAAGGGTTTGGGCGTTGTGTTAATGCAAAGAGAAAAGGTGATTGCTTATGCATCACGCCAACTAAAGATTCATGAGAAGAACTATACGACTCATGATTTGAAACTTGGAGCAGTAGTGTTCGCTCTCAAGATTTGAAGGCACTACCTGTATGGAACCAAGTGCACGGTGTTCACGGATCACAAGAGTCTACCACACATTCTTTATCAAAAGGAGCTGAATATGAGGCAGCGTCGTTGGTTAGAATTACTTAGTGATTATGATTGCGAGATTCGTTATCACCTGGGGAAAGCAAATGTTGTCGCTGACGCCTTGAGCAGGAAGGAACGAGAGCCACCATTAAGGGTTCGAGCCTTAGTCATAACTATAGGTTTGATAGTTGAATCTCCCCAAACAAAATTTTTGGATCTCAAACTGAAGCACGGAAACCAGAGAACACAAGAACGAAGATGGTTTAGAGGCATGTTGGTTTGAAAATTCTAAAAGATCGGAAGCCTTAGGACGAAAAAGTTGGAACCCCGAGCGGATGGAACTCTATGTCTAAACGGCAGGAGTTGGTTGCCATGCTAAGGTGATTTGAGGACTGTGATAATGCACGAGTCCTACAAGTCAAAGTAATTCTATCCATCCAGGTTCTGAAAAGATGTAACCAAGACATGAAAAAAGCTATATATGGTGGCCCAATATTTAAGGCAAACATCGCCAACCTATGTAGGCAAATGATGACTTATGCCAAGGTCTAGCAGAACATCAAAGGCCCATCATATGTTGTACAACCCGAATAACCTCAACGAAAGTGGAACAACATCACTATGGATTTTGTCATGAACTTCTAAGTCGTCACAAGGTTATGACACCATCTGGGTGATTGTTGACCGACTCACTAAGTCCGCAATCTTTGTATCGATGAGAGAGACTGATCTGATGGATAAACTTGCAAGAATGTACCTAAAGGAGGTGTTCACGAGGCATGGAATACCTCTCTCAATTATTTGTGATCATGACCCTAGGTTCGCATCTAATTTCTGGAGGTCATTTCAGAATGCTTTGGGTACTAGTCTGGATATGAGTACCGCATACCATCCACAAACAGACGGGCAAAGCGAGAGGACTATTCAAAATCTCGAGGATATGCTGCGTGCTTGTGCGATTGACTTTAGAAAGGGTTGGGTTAACTACTTGCCATTAGTCGAGTTCTCATATAACAATAGATATCACACTAGCATTAAGGCTGCACCATTTGAAGCACTTTACGGTCAAAAGTGTCGTTCACCTGTTTGTTAGGCCGAGGTTGGAGAAGTGCAACTCACTGGTCCGGACATAGTTCAAGAAACAACAGAAAAGATCATCCAGATCAAGCAAAGGATGCAAACCGCCCGTGATAGACAAAAGAGTTACGCCTATCTAAAGCGTAAACCGATGGAATTCCAAGTTGGGGATAAGGTTATGCTTAAAGTTTCACCTTGGAAAGTGGTCGTATGTTTTGGCAAATGGGGGAAGTTAAACCATTGGTATGTTGGACCTTTTAAGGTGTTAGAAAAGGTTGGAGAGGTTTCTTACAAGCTTGAGCTTCCAGAAGAGCTAAGCAGGGGTAATAATACATTTCATGTATCCAACTTGAAAAAGTGCTATGCCGACGAACCGTTAGCCATTCCGTTGGATGGACTTCATTTTGATGACAAGCTTCAGTTTATCGAGGAACCTGTAGAGATAACGGATCGTGAAGTTAAACGGTTAAAGCGAAGTCGCATTCCATTAGTCAAGGTTCGATGGAACTCCAGGATAGGTCCTGAGTTTACATGTGAATGTGAGGATCAATTCTGGAAGAAATACCCACACCTCTTCACAAAGGCCGCACCGTTGTCAAGTGCTGCATCTTAAGCCTTGAGGATAAGGCTCACTTAACGGGGGGAGACTATAACACCCCGTGTTTTAGGGTCATTTACGACGTCAATAAATTTACTATGTATTTTTAGTATTGTACGCGTTTGCTTTAAATCGTAATCGTTAAGTTAAATCGCGTAAGCTAAAAACGATCATTCAATGTAAACGGGCATCAAACAATTAAATGTTTACATCAAGCAAGTGTTAAGTAATTATTTTGAGGATAATTATTAACATTGTTCATTTTATTTTATTGGTTACATAAATTGTGTACGTTTCGCGATAAAATTTCATTTAGGTATACCCGGAACCACCATAATTAATCTACGCTTCAACAAATACCTATTATTATACTCCATACCCAAAGTTTACTAAAACTTTACCCATGATAATATTGTTAGTCATATTGTTCATAAAAATAAACTAACTTAGGCCTATACATTACAAGTTATACTTCTACACATTTTATAAATAACTTTAAACTTTAAGTAACATTACATATAAGTAATATAGCAAGAAAATCACATATGTACTCCCTCCCCTTCATATCATACGGCAACAACAACATTTAGGAGACAAGAAGCACACAAACTTTCCCACTTGGTCTTGTACAACTTTAATCCATTAAACCTAAACCATGACTAACTTATTTTTGACCAAAGACCTTCCAATGTTCGTTTGCTCATGCATGTCCCTCAAGACTTCCTATAGCACCTTTTTGACTACTCATACGAAATATAATTCTCTAGCTAATACAATTAAACTCATACATACACATTTCCTTAGTGTGAAAAACAAAAATCATCTCCCTTTTCCTCTTGAAGCCCATGACTCAAACCCACAACCATAAACAATCCATACAAATTTTTCTACAACATATTCAAGCATTCACACATCATTCCTATGATAACCTAAGATGTTTTGAAGGGTTGGTTAAGCATTTGCAAGGTTTAATTAAGTTATTGCAAGATTAGGGTTTTATTGTGGATTAGGGTTTCTTGGTTGTAAAAGCTAGGATTTATAATCTAAACAAGGGTTTGGATTTTTGTTGGTCCATCATATTACCATCATACAAGGTTATCTAAAAGCCCTTAATTTTCATTTTCATGATGTTTTATGTGTAATAAATGATCTTATAGAGTTTAATCACCCATTTAGTTAATGTTTTTAAACATGTACAATGGAATTTTACTTGTGATTATGGTTTTTGTACACTTTTACATATGTTATGTTATTGGTAATATCATGTTATAATGGAAAAATAAATGATGTACAAGTATGGTTTATATATAAAAAAAAGTATATGAAAACAAGTTACTTAATATGTATACTTATGAAAGTTCACAGATAAATAAGTGTGTGCACAAATGGACCTTGTGATTTCTTGGACATTTTTGGACAATTATGAACTTAAGGACCCTTGGAAGGAATACATGTGATAAATGGTGTTGAAATGGACTTTGTAATAAGATGTTAAACTGAAAGTTAACAAAACAAGGTGTTAAACATGTATTTTAAGAAAAACATCAAAACTTCTGATCAATTCGACATAAAAACATATTTATTTTATATTTTTTATAAACTTAGTAACGTCTCATGACGATTTCAAAAAGGTAAGAAACTCGAAAAACGGATTAATAACGAAAAAGATACGTAGTTTATGAGTTATACGCGTTATAAAAGATAACACATGTTTTTAGGATTCCAAAATGATAAGAATCGCATTTTTTCAATTTATAAGGAAGGAGTTATGAATTACGCGAGTTTATATACTTAAATGTATAAAAATACTTTTATAAAAGTTACTGTTCATCTCAGATTTATACATTTTGAAAACATCATTAATATGGTAGAACTTTTAATAACAAAGACGTGCTTAAAAGAATCGCTAAAAACGGAGTTAAAACGAGTAAAATACGACATTTACAGGTTTTACGATAACTAAAACTATAAAAATAATTTTATAAATTGGTGTGAACAGTAAAAATACTGTTCACCAGAAGACATGAAATACAAAAATGTCATATTTTGATACGTCAACTTATTACGAAAGCGTAGACATAAGAAACGCAAGAAACGGACTTGAAACGTGAAAGTTATGTCATTTTACTAAAGGTGTACTTACAAACGTTTTAACTTTATAAATATGATTTCACTAAACCAATTAGATGGTGATTAGCTATATATTATTATACATGGTAGTAGTTACCCAATGTGATTAGTACTTATACGACCTATATTGGATTAGGTTGCACTCGATCATTACCGTGACGCATTTTCTGTGATACACTTGATATACGCTCGCTCAAGGTGAGTTCATAGCCCACGTTTTACATGATTTTGTTTTACAAGTTTTTGGGGTGAGAAACATTCATTGTTTTACAATTGGACACAAGTGCATACTTTTACTATCATGATTATGTTTTGACCTAAGTGGCGATATCCTAGTTGATGCCCATTATTCATAACTGGTTAATTTAACTACTTGTGAGCGCGAATGATATGAATAGATCTATTGGGATTGACATCTGCCGTTCGGGTGATTAGCTATCACTGGACAACGAATGTAACCATTCGAACAATAGGATGTTGAGGGTTAACATCAACAAGGCATTGTAGACAATTTATATGTTATTCATATCATGTCGAGCATCAGTGCATGAGCTTAGGGCAACGCATTCACATATATATGATGTCTGCATCTGTGCATTATCAAAACTTAATGAAATCTTGTGGTCCTACAATATTTGATTTATCAAACCTATGAATTCACCGACATTATTGTTGACGTTTTAAAGCAATGTTTTTCCGGAGGTCAAAAAGCATGAGGTGCAAGAGATACATTGGTGGTTTTGATTTGGATATCATGCATTAAAGATTTTGTCGCATTACATTTTGTATAATTGTTATGGGCTAGAAATCTTTGTATTTTGAACAAGTAGACAAGTGAAGCTTTGGCTTATGTAACAAATACTTTGTTAAATCCAATGTATCGGGTATTAAACGACTTTATTGGTCCGTTCAATTATATATCATGGTTATTGATCATTGAAGTAACACACCCCGGACCCTTATTCCGCTGCGACCCAACTTGGGGGTGTTACAAGGACAAAAACATAAACCACTACATCCTAAGATGGTGAAAACATGGAAACGTGGGCATCCTCTTAATCTCCTTTATTCTAACACATTCTAATTAACACATTCAACCAAATATACTACCTACTACTCCATACGAAAGTTTTCCATTTCATTTAAAAGCCAGCTCATGATGTATTGCACTAGACTGAGCAGGCAAGGTCACGGATCTCTCCATGGCTAGTCCTTGCCTCTATTATCTTTATCTCAGAGTTAAGAGCTTGGCATTTTGAGCAGTCTGAGCATTGTGTGTTTCCCAGGAGCTCAGGTGCGGCTTCTAGGGGGGGGGGGTGAGTGGTGGGGTGAGGGTCCTAAAAAATAACTTGCATGAGAAGAAGAAATTGAAGGTGTTGAAGGTCCCAGAAAAGAACTTACGTTTCCAAAAGTGATCTCATCCTTTCATTACAAATATCCACATCCATAATCTTGTTGTGATGGTTGTTATACAATAAAAAATCATAAGAAATGTCATTTTAAAAAACAAAGTATTTTATATATTCATAAAAGAAAAAAAGTTCTCATTGTTTACCTTTGAACGAGGACATGCATGGTAAAGTCTACCAAAGCTGTGTGGTTTATGTGATTTTCTCAACACTACATCTTCACTTTCACAGCGACACAGAAAAGATTCATATGGCTCAATTTGAATAAGTCACAAAACTGAGTGGTGGTGGTGGTATGCGGATAAGAGTTTGTAAGGATAAGAGGTAGTGGTGGTGGTGTATATAAGTATTATATTTATAGTTAATATCCTCAAAATTTTTAGGCGGGAATTTTTGGCGGGAATTTTAGGCTGGAATTTTTGGCGGGAATTTTATACGCCATTCGGCGTAAACGTTTAAAGATTTAGATATAGTTCGTATGTGTTAGCCTCAAAATATTGAGTCGAACAATGGAAGTTCGTTCATTATATTAGGTCTCGGTCACTTAATTAATTATTCGTTGTAATAGGCTAGAAGGGTAAACGGGCTCGTAAATGTAAGCTAATATTGTATGTGTATCGGGCTAAAGCCCAAGTCAATCCTGAGCCCGACCCAAGTAAAAGCCCACACGCCCCATGTAGTTGTGTTGGGTATATATACCATCTTCCACTATGGAAAATGGTGTTGATTCTAATTTGTATTTTTCACATTTGCTTGAATTCAACCAACTCTTTTTTTCTCTCTACATTTCTCTCTCTAACTTCTCTCTAAAATTCTTCTTATTTTTCCTCATCGTATTTTCTTGTTCATCATAATGAAGTGAAAGTGATATTGGGTTACGACATTTGGTATCACTCGCCACGGGGTGGGTTTAGTGGTTTAAGTTTGTGGTATTTTTTATTATAATTTGTGGTTTAAGTTTGTGGTTTAGTGGTTTACATTTTTATTTTTCTACGTTTTTTTTGTTGGCGTATCTTTTTTGTAGTCATTTTTTATTATAGTTTGTGGTTTGTGGTATTTTTTGTTTTCATAGCTTCACCACGTTAACTGCTTGGTCAAGCTTATTCTTTAGCTTATTTTCGAGCATATTTTAATCCTAAAACTCTTGTATCAACCGAACTAGAAAGAAGCCAACCGCCGAACGAGTACAAATTAGTGTGCACCGAACGAGTGGAACACTTCTTGAACCGAACGAGTGGAACAAGACTTGAACCGATCGAGTAATATTTTCTTGGAGCCGAACGAGTAAAGTCATTTGACAACCGATCGAGTGATTTCATCAAGGACCGAACTAGTTTCTTCAAGGTAGAGCCGAACTAGCGATACCACTTGAGAGCCGAACGACGGAAAAACTCAAGAGCCGAACGAGTACAATAACAAGGACCGAACGAGCAACAGTTTGGAAGGACCGAACGAGCAACATTCCAAAGACGACCGAACGAGTAACTTTTTAAGTTGCACCGAACGAGTAACATTTAGGAACCGAACGAGAAAAATTTTATACGTTTTAAACGTATTTCGGGTTTTTCGGTTTCGAGTGACGTTAAACGACGGGGCTTAAGACTTACATCATCGTACTCGTGACTTCGTTTCGATCAACGTGGTATATTTAGTTGTTATCGACGATAACCGTACCGGTTCATAAGATCAAATCTATAGTCGTTCTTACTTCTACAGTTTTCAAAACGAAAAAGATGAAAAAAAATGGAGGGAAAGTTGTTATTAATGCATTAATTATCAAGTTTGGAAAGTTGGCACATGCAGCCCCTCATCTTCAACATCATTTTCAAAGTTAGTCCTTTGCTACATTAATAACCCTTTTTTGTTGAAAAACCTTTACACCGTTAGTCCTAACTTGTTATAATTCAATCGTTAATGCTCCAAATTGAATCGGAATTGCACCGTTAGTCCCTATTTTATTTTTAATCAACCGTTAATCATTTTTAAGTTCAAAATTTGTGCACCGTTCATCGTTTTAGCTCACAAATCATCAACAAAAGTTCAAGTTCTTCAACAACAACAACGATTTCACCAACAATAATTCTATTTTTACGGTTTTTCTTGATTTAGTAAAATCCCGCGAAATACTCTTGTATTTTCTCGGTTTAGTCAAGACTTGTAAAATCCCGTAAAATAGTTTTCCACAACAACAACAATCACTTTACCTACTTAAGATCCTACAAATCATTTTTCACTTCATAATTCTTAAATCATTCATCATGACAACTCCAATTGTAACTTCCACAACCGACAGTCAAATGCATAACAACATAATGGCAGCTGGTTCAAGGGATCGTCCACCAATGCTTGCAACAGGACGATATGCACAATGGCGATCACGGTTCTTACGATACATTGATACAAGACCAAATGGTGATGCCTTACGGAAGTGCATTCTCAAAGGTCCTTACACTCCAACGATTGTCACAACACCAGCTGTTCCTGCAACAGAGGATTCTCCACTAGTTCCTGAACAAACAACAGTCGAGACAGTTATGAATATGACTCCTGAAAACAGAGCTCATTTTGAATCAGAAAAAGAAGCGATTCATTTAATATTGACTGGAATTGGAGATGAAATATACTCAACTGTTGATGCATGTCAGACAGCTCAAGAAATGTGGGAAGCCATCGAAAGGCTACAACAAGGTGAATCACTCAATATTCAAGATGTCAAGACAAACTTATTTTGGGAGTTTGGTCAATTCACCTCTCATGATGGAGAAACAATTGAGTCTTACTACACAAGATTCTACAAGATGATGAATGAAATGATCAGAAACAATTTGACAGTTGCAACGATGCAAGTCAATGTTCAATTTCTTCAACAACTTCAACCAGAATGGTCAAGATTTGTCACAATTGTGAAGCAACAACACAAGTTGGATGAAGTTTCATACCATAAGCTCTTTGACATTCTGAAACAATACCAAAAGGAAGTTAATGAACTCCGTGCTGAAAGAATGGCCAAGAATGCTAACCCATTAGCACTTGTTGCTACTGCTCAAACACTTCAAGACCCTTATTACCAAACATCAAAATCTCACAAATCATATGCACCAACATCAAAAGCTTCACTTCTAACCAGATCTCATGCAACTACAAGATACAAAGGCAAAGAGATAGCCAAACCAATCACACCACCATCTGAGTCAGCTTCTGAAGAAGACAGTGATCCTGAACAAGCTCAGAAGGATAAAGACATGCAGAAAAATTTGGCTCTCATTGCAAAGTACTTCAAGAAACTCTACAAACCTACCAACAACAACCTCAGAACTTCCTCAAACACCAGAAACAAGAATGTGGATACTACTCCAAGGTACAAGAATGACAATCAGACTGGACAGTTTAGGAATCAGAGGGCAGTGAATGTTGTTGGGGCTAGGGAAACTGTAGGTGGTCCAGTAGTGCAACAGTCTGGGATACAGTGTTTTAACTGCAAGGAATTTGGTCATTATGCTAAGGAATGCAGAAAGCCAAAACGGGTTAAAGACTCCACGTATCACAAGGAAAAGATGTTGCTGTGTAAACAAGCTAAGAAAGGTGTTCAACTTCAAGCAGAGCAATCTGACTGGCTAGCAGACACGGATGAAGAGATTGATGAACAAGAGTTGGAAGCACATTACAGTTACATGGCAAAGATTCAGGAGGTTCCTAATGCAGACTCAGGCACAAACGCTGAGCCATTGGAACAGGGTACAAAAATACGATACGATACTAATTTGTTTGCCATGACATACAACATTTTGACCACTCAGAATCTCATTAGTAAACACGATGTGTAGGTGGAAACGGGTGATAGTATTGTCATTCCAGACTCACCAGATATTGTGATAATGATATTCAGTATGACCAAAATGATGTAGAAATGTGATGAAGAGCGTGTTGCACTTGCTAAATTTACTTGCTAATTTAAAACGTCTTGATGTCGATGAAAATAAAAAGATTCAAAAGCAATTAAAGAAAGCAAATGCAACATTGACTCAAGAGTTAACTGAGTGCAAATCTATTCTTGCGGAAACTAGTAGAACTCTAGGAGAATCTAATAGTATTCGGGATAGTTGCTTAGTTGCACTTCAAAATAAACAGACTGAGTTTGAGAGGTACAAGGCCTTTAATGATCGTACAGTTGACTATGACAAACTTGAACATAAGTTAAATGAAGCTCTAGGACTATTAGCTCAAAAAGAAATTGACATAAAAGAAGGTTTAAAAGTGAAAGCCTACGAAATTTCTGTTGTCAAAGAGAAACATGATGAGTTAGTCAAACAGAGTCTTTTAACCAAGTCACATTACGAAGGTCTTGTCAAGGAGAAAACAAAGGTAATAACGGATTTGAAGCTTAAGGAAGAAAAAGATATTGACAAAATGATTTCAATGGAAAACCAGATAAAGTTTTTGAATGAAATTGTTTACAAACGGAGTCAATCAATCCAAACCATTCATATGTTAGCACCCAAATGCCCTACATTTAATGGAAGACCTACCTTTGCCAATCCAAGGTACCTCAAAAAGGCTTAAAATGAGATACCATGTTTGTATGCGATCCCACATGACCAATCTGATCCTGCAAACAGACTCATCCCCGATAGGGAAGAGACTCAGACTCTTGAAGAAGAGAGTCGATCAAAATTGAATAAAGACTTAGTGAAACCTTTTGACTACACAAAGTTAAATAGTCTTTATGAAATTTTCAAACCCCCGACTCAGCATTATGAAATTCAGTTCGCACAAGCAAATGAAATAAGAAAGAAAATGTAGAGAAAATCATTTGTAAAAACAAAGCTAAATATTTTCAAAAACATAGATTTCTTACCAGTGTCTAAATCAATAAGCAAAAGTAGACAAGCATATAATGTCATGACAAATAACATTAATCATCTGAAAGAAATTGTCAATCAAGCATGGGTAAAACATTCAAACGACCTTCTTCATCTTCGTAACCCAACTACGCAAGATATGGAAATCCTAGTTAAGACATGTTTGATGCCCCTTGCCCTTAAGACTCAGAATGATAGTTTAACATTTGTACATGAACTTAAGCAAGAAATGCATGCAGATTTTGTAACACCCTCAAATCTGAGTATGCAGCGGAATGTTGAATATCCGAAGGCGTTACATTATTGGGTCAATAGCACAAGATCAGAGAACGACTACTAAACGTGTCGTTTGAAAAAGATACATTGGATTAACAAAATACTTGTTTGTTACATAAGCTCATGGCTTCAAA
>BQNB010102537.1:0-24223 GCA_026074375.1 Tanacetum coccineum | reverse complement strand
ATGAACCATTTCATGAGACCTGGGACCGTTTCAAAGATCTCATTCGTGCGTGCCCACATCACGGTTTTACAGAATTGCATCAACTTGATACTTTTTACAATTCTTTAAACCCAACCGATCAAGATTCTTTGAATTTCGCCGCCGGTGGTAATCTTTTGAAAAAAAAGTACTCAAGATGCGTTGAAAATTATTGAGAACAAGTCGAAAGTTTGCATTTCACAAAATAAACCCGTTTTGCCAAAGTGAGTACGAACACCTCTACCTCCAGTCTAAAAAACACAACCCCTCCTCCAGCTTCCGTTAAAGCGGTTGAAGAGAGTTGTGTTACTTGTGGAGGACCACATCCTTACTACCAGTGTCCTGCCACCAATGGCAACGCTTTCCCAGGATATCAAGATAATATCCAAGCGTATGTTTCTGCAGCCGCAGTAAACTATAATCAGGGAAACGCTGGACACCGTCCTCCAAGTGTAGCTCATCAAGTTCGACCACCCGGTTTTCCACCAGTTCACAACAATCAAAACCGGGGAAATAATTACAACCCAGGAAATTCGACTTACCGAGCTCCGATTCCACCAACTCAAGCTGCTCCGTCTAATGAACTCGCAAATTACATGAAAATTAATGAAACAAACATGCAAGCTATGCGAAATCAAATCGCTAATATGAAAACGGAGTTGAAAAACGAATTTCAGGCCACGATGTTGCAACAAAACAATAAACTTGAGAACATGTTGAGTAATTATTTTCAAATGAACAAACCTCCGAGTTCGGGTCCTCTTCCTAGCAATACCGTTACTAACCCGAAAGGTGACTTGAAAGCAATCACCACCCGAAGTGGTGTTTCTTACGATGGACCTCCAATTCCTCCTCCTTTCTCTCCCTCTCCTAAGGTGGTGGAAAGAGAGCCCGAGGTAACAAAGGATCCGGTGCAACCAAGTACCGAAAAAGTCCAACCTCCGGATGTCCAACCTCAAGCACCAACCTCTGAGCCCGTTATTGCTCCTAAGCCTAAACCAAATTTACCTTATCCTTCGAGACTCAACAACCAAAAGCTCCGAGAAAGAGACGATCATCAAATGATGAAGTTTCTTCAAATCTTTCGAAGCTTACACTTCGATCTTAGCTTCACGGATGCTTTACTCTACATGCCCAAATTCGCTTCCACATTCAAGAATCTTCTTAGCAATAAGGAGAAATTATTTGAATTAGCCAATACACCGGTGAATGAGAATTGTTCGGCGGTTATCCTAAAGAAGCTACCCAAAAAACTGGGAGACCCCGGTAAATTCCTCATTCCATGTAACTTTCCAGAGATAGTTGAATGCTTAGCCTTGGACGATCTTGGTGCAAGCATCAACTTGATGCCTCTCTCCATATGGAGGAAGCTTTCACACCCCAAACTTACTCCTACTCAAATGATTCTTGAGCTTGCGGACCGGTCTACTACTAGACCAATCGACATTGCCGAAGATGTCTTTGTGAGAGTAGGAAAGTTCCATTTTTCGGCCGACTTTGTAGTCGTTGATTATGTTGTCGATCCTCGAGTTCCCTTAATTCTCGGGAGACCCTTTTTGAGGACGGCACGAGCTTTGATTGATGTTTACGGTGAAGAATTAACTCTCCGAGTGAGTGATGAAGCCATAACATTAAAAGTTGGTAACACTTCAAGATACTCCTACAATGATGTTGAATCAATTAACAGAATCGATGTCATCGATTTAGCTTGTGAGGAGTATTCTCAAGAAGTGTTAGGATTTTCTAACAAATCTGAGAATGGCAATCCAACTCCAATTTCTAAACCCATCATTGCTAAATCTTCACCTTCCCTTACTCCATTTGAGGGAGGTGATTTCATTCTAGAAGAAATTGAAGCATGTTTTGCAAATGACTCAATTCCACCGGGAATTGATGTTGCTGAATTTGATCTGGAAGGAGACATTCGTCTAATTGAAGAAATGTTAAATAAAGATCCGTACTCTTCTCTCCCTTCGAACGACCTTAAATTTGAGGAACTTAAAACCATTAAATCCTCAGTTGATGAACCCCTGGAGCTTGAACTTAAGGACTTACCTTCTCATCTCGAGTATGCATTTTTGGACGGTACCAATAAATTACCCGTCATTATTGCTAAAAACTTAAAAGACGAAGAGAAGGAACGCCTCATAAAGGTTTTAAAGTCTCACAAAGTCTCACAAGCAAGCAATTGTTCGGAAAACTCTCCCGTCATTATGGGTATTGACAGTAATTTTTCACTCACAAAATCTTATGGAGAGGATGACTTTAAACCGTGCGGTCCAACATCAAAGGAAGGGTTAATCCAAAAATCCATGAAGTTATCAAAAATGAAGTTATAAAGCTCATTGATGCCGGATTGATTTACCCTTTCTCTGATAGTCTGTGGGTTAGCCCCGTGCATTGTATACCCAAAAAGGGTGGTATGACCGTTGTAAATATAAAGATAATGTGTTATTCCGTATTGGTTAGTTACCGAGTGGCCGGTGTTTGTATTGACTATATACTTAACGATGCCACCCAAAAAAAAAGACATTTCTCAGTTACCATTCATGGACCAAATGTTTGAATGATTAGATAGGTTTAACGAGTTACTATTGTTTCTTAATGGATTCTCTCAGGGTATTTTCAAGTCCCGATTGAACAGCACACAGACCAAGGAGATAAGACTACTTTCACTTGCCCTTATGGAACGTT
The DNA here is from genome assembly GCA_026074375.1 of Tanacetum coccineum. Lineage (NCBI taxonomy): Eukaryota > Viridiplantae > Streptophyta > Magnoliopsida > Asterales > Asteraceae > Tanacetum > Tanacetum coccineum. The sequence goes on along the minus strand of BQNB010102537.1, from coordinate 21,511 downwards.
TGCCTATCGACGTATTCCTTTCGGCTTATGTAATGCTCCTGGTACGTTCCAAAGGTGCATGATGGCCATTTTCCACGACATGATCGAGGAAACTATGGAAGTCTTCATGGATGATTTCTCGGTCTTTGAGGATTCCTTCTCATCTTGCCTCTCCCATTTAGATAATATGCTCAAAAGGTGCGAAGACACCAATCTTGTTCTAAATTAGGAGAAGTGCCTACTGAATGGTCTAGGAGGGAGTGGTCCATGACCATAGATTAGAACATTGAGATTGATGAGTAGTTCAGGGCAAAAGTTGATGTTATTGCAAAATTACCTCCTCCCACGCCCGTCAAAGGAATTCAGAGTTTTCTAGGTCACGCCGGGTTTTATCGTCGATTTATTCAAGATTTTTATAAAATCGCTCGGTCGATGACCCATCTTCTTGAAAAAGAGACTCCATTCATTTTCTCGACCGAATGTCGAGAGGCATTCGAGACCCTTAAGAAAAACTAACCGAAGCCTCACAAAATACTTGTTTGCCCCAGATTGGGACTTACCCTTTGTATGTATGTGTGACTGTAGTGACTTTGCAGTTGGGGCATCTGGGGAAAACGATAAGAACAAACATTTTCAGCCAATTACACTTATGCAAGCAAGACTTATGCACCGTATGGACAAGCTCATTACTCCATACAACAGAAAAAAGAAATATTAGCGTGGTGTGTTATGCTTTTGAAAAAATTCCGACCTTATATAGTCTTGTCAAAGACCTAGTGTATACTGACCAATTTCGGCTCTCAAGGTTTCTGGTCGCTAAGCATGATGCTAAACCAGATTGCTCCGTTAGTTATACATCATATAAGAATTTGATGCAATTATTTGTGATAAAAACAGGCAGAGAATGTACGAGGCTGCCACCACCTGTCCAGATTAGAGAATCCCCATCAAAGTGATCCAGAGAAAAAAGGAGATTACCGAAAACATTTCATCTCGAGACACTTGGATGGTGACTTTTGTGGTGATTTATAACACCAATGGTTTGCCTCGACATTGGCAAAAATACCATGCGGGAAACTTTATTATAAAAGGGATGTCGTCCCAACAAATAAGAATTCTTTAAGAGTTAAGAATTATTTTGGGACGACCCCTACCTTGTTTAGGATTTATGTGGATCATTTGATTAGTCGGTGTGTATTCGGCCATGATGCGTTTTGATATCCTATGGCTTGCCATAATGGATCCCTCGGGGGACTCATCGGTGCCGACGTCAAGGCAAATTCTTGTAAGTGATGAAATGCTCATAAAATATAATCAGGTTTGTTGAGATCTATTGACATATGATCGGCATCGACTTTCTTGGGCTCCGTTCCGTTATTAGCGTTGGGAACAAGTACATTTTGAGGCCGTTGTTGGAACTACTTGTCTAAAATGGGTGGAAGCGAAAGCGCTCCCTTGGCGAATGAATTACTGTTCGAGTTGTTTTGTTAGTTCTTCTTAAACTCTACTTTTCGCCTGTTTTAGAACTCTTCGTGCTATTATTAGTGATCGCGATACTCATTTTTGCAATGACTAATTCATAAAGGTCATGCTTAAATATGGGGTTACCCACCGAATTTCTACCGTGTATCATCCCATACACGACCATACCTTTACAATATCTTTTTTACTCATAACAACCAATACCGTGGACAATGTGGAGGTTCCAAATCGTGGTTTTGATAACGTATATTAGAAAGAACCATAGGTTGAAAAGTCTTCTTGGTACGGACAGTTGAAGATGCATTATGGGCTTTTGTACTGCATTTAAAACACCCCATCTGGTGCATCCTTATTAAGCTTGTTTACGGGGGAAAGGCTTTGGAATTTCCCATCGAGCATTGGAACATAAGGCATATTGGGCCTTGAAGAACTGCAATTTCGACCTTAAGACCGCGGGAGATCAATGAGAAAGTTCAAATGAATGAACTTAATGAACTTCATGATCAAGCTTACGAGAACTCTTTAATCTACAAAGAGAAAAAGAAGAATATTAACGACTCCAAAATCAAGAACCGCGTTTTTAACGTCGGCAATCGAGTCCTTCTCTTCAATTCTCGATTAAAGATTTTCTCGGGCAAGCTTAAGACAAACTGGACCGGACTGTTCACCGTCACCCAAGTTTTCCCTTATGGTTCACATATAGTTTTCTTCAACATCGGACCTAACTTCAGGTGATAACGGTCATGACTCAAAATTACTTTGGGACGGGGATCATTTCACCCATGGTTGTCCCGGATCTCCAAACCTTCCCTATGGATAATTAAATTCGGGGTCGAGTCAAGCTCGTGACTCGGTCAACAAAAATAAAGCGCTTCTCGGGAGGCAACCTGTGTTTCTATCTTTTTTCTATTTTCTAATAAGTGTAACGTGAGGAGGCTCGCCTCTTCCTCATATCAGTGTGTTTTTCTGTTGTCTGTGTGCATTGGCGGATCCCCTAGATTATGATGACCTCGTGCTTGTGGTTTTGTCCAACCACTCACGCGTTCTTCATCCCATTTGCATGCTTATTTTGGGAATCCTATATCCTTGATTTATTGACCGAACATTTTAATCATTGGCATTAATTTAATAATCGGCTTTTCATCTTTACGTTGAGATTCCCTTTTATATTAGGCATATACTTTGGAATTAGTATGCGAGGGGGTTGGCAACCACCCACCATTGAGGACAATTGTATCATCTCTAGTCTGGAGGGGGGGGGGGGGGAATCTTTCTAATTTGATCCTACTTGCATTTGATCCTATGTCTTTCACGTAACCCCGTTTACCAAGAAAATAAAAAAAAATTGCATAAAATAAATATGTGTTTATCACAATGTTGAACTTTACCGCTGGTGAGAATAAGAATAATTTTTGACTTGGACCCGAGCATGTTGAGCTCTAGGCTTACTCCCATATCCTTTAAAATGTTAACCTTTTGCTAGTCTTTTAATACAAGAAGCTTTTAAAATGCGTAATTTTGCTCAAGAGGCCAAGATTTTGCAAGTCCATAAAATGACTTAAATATGCATAAGCTTAATTTTATTTGGCTAAGATTTCACGGATCTTTTATTAACGATTTTAATTTTGCGGAAGAAACTAAAATTGATGAGTTATTTACCATAATAAGTCTGAATGCCGAAGCAAGGATAATCTTGTTCGGAAATCTTAAAAGCTCATAAGTGTAATTTGTGGCTTTTTCTCCCCTGGTAGCTCCTAAATTTGACTTAATATTACGTGTGCTATTTTTGAAAGACATGTTAGATATTTTTATCACTCTTAATAAGTCTGTTAAGCTCCAACACTTTTAGGTAACAAAGCTTTATCGATGATTGATATATAAGTGTTTTTGATCCAAAATATTGTTTTTTATTTTCTAAAAAGAAAATTTTCCTAGATATACTGTGTAAATATGAAAATGTTGACAAAAAAAATGAAAAATGAAAAATGAAAAAAAAAAAAAAATTGATTAAAACGATAAATATGAAATGGATGTGAATAAATTTACTAATGTTGATAGTATATGTTGCTTAATTAAATAAGAGAAAATGAACTTTTTCTAAAACCTAAAACATTGCTTTATGAACTTTAAACTTGTTAATCCCTACAAAATTTTGAAACCGGACGTTTGTTAATTCTGATCAGTTTCATCTTGTGGGGTGTTCAAAAGCACTGGGTAACTATTGACAATGAGGACGGGACTCCTTGGGTTCCGAGAAGAAAGTCACTCAAAGGAATAACTTACTATAATGTCTTAATTTTGGAAGGAATTAGCATTGCTTTGAGTTACTAAACCTAATACAGTTTTACGGAAAATTTTTTATCAATGGTTCAAAAGTCGGGAGAGTCTAGGACAAATTATTCTCTGTGGTGGTGCTCAACAAGCCCTGGTAACTTAGCCGACAGATGGTTGGGATTGTAAACGAGAAGAAATGTTGCTACATGGGACAATCTCACCTTTGAATTCATATAACTAAAAGTGGAACGTGAAACTTGGAAAGGTTTATAAACTATTCTAAAATTGTGGGTTGATGGTTAAAATCAAACTGGGCACACAACCTTAATATATTATATCCCGTCGAGAGGAGAAGTTTTTACACAAATTGCACATTTGAGTTTGCGTTAGCATCCCAACTGTAATTAACAATGATATCGTTTTTAAGCTTGTTTGGGAATTAATTGAAATAAATCAAGGATGACGAATTTATCTATTAGGGAACCTTAGGGATTGAGGTGTTTTCTTTTCAGTGATCCTAAAAGTTATGATCCAATAATGAAAGATCCTGCAGTCTATACTTAATGAAATATATATGAAAATGGTGTGCAAGAAAGAAATGGAATAACGGGGAGTGTTAAAAAAACTAGTAATATCTTAATCCTTTAATTTTACACTTTGCCTACTTTTCAGGTATTTAATTTAAGGGGTTGAAATTTTTTGTTTTTAAGCATGGATTATTTTATTGCGTGAGGAATAAACTATATTTTTGTATGATGGTGGTTTGGGTATGTGCTTAAATACTCCATACCTTTTCCTCTAAATAAAACGGAGCTTTAAATGACCAAAAATGGACTTATAAAATGCCAAATATATGATTGTTTTGTGTTATTTACTGTGCATGTAACGGATATCCACAAAAGGACAAAAAAACAAGGCAAAAACCGAACAAAACCGAGCACGAGATTGGAAAGAGCGTGGGTAATCTAAGCGAAGGGTATGCATCTTAGTGGGCCAACCCCAGTCCCCAAGGTAATGGGCCGAATAAGCTCATTCCACATAAAACCATTATGCCTTAACAATAAAAGCCCAAAGTCTATAATAAAACCAAACGGCCTAATTATTTATATCACATCAGCCCATAACCATAAACCTCCATTATCCAGTACATCGTTAGTCCTTAGGGACTAACACATATAGTCCCTGCAACCTTACACCGTTAATCCCTAACCCTAACACCCGTTATCTCTTTAATCCTATGTTTGAGAAAAAAATAATAAATTAAACCGTGGAGAAAGGCAGGAAGGCCCAAACCAAGCCAAACCCCTCCCTCCTTTGCATGATTTGCTTTCAACACAATCTCTACACACCCTTAGTGCCACGTGGCACTTTTAAACCATCCAATTGGAAAAAATGACGCGTCTACAGTTATGGGACAAAGTCAAAAGCGATAAAGATGCGATTTAATGGTGATTGGTCAAAGATTTGAGCTTTCCAAATGTAATTTTAGGATGATTGGAGGTTCAAGGCTTTTTTGCTTCTGTGACAATCTTTCCTCACTAAGAAGCACTAGTCTTCCATTTAAATTGGGGAAGACGAATTCACAAAAAAGGTTCATCTTGTTCAACCTTCCTTATATAGCAATTTATTTGTTAAGAACTTTGTTTTATAGCTTATTGTTAATGAAATTCTAATTTCATAGTTTTGAATTCCAATGTTTATTCAATATAACTCGAGTTTCCATTTTCATTTATTATAGCTTATTTACTGTTCAAGTGCTTATTTTGTTCTTATTATTCCTTTTCTATGCTTATTAATTTTTCTTATTGTTTACTTGTGTTTTGTGATGGCATAGACTCCCTTGTTCTTGTTTTTCTTACAGTTTGTCCTAAAAAAGCTTAATACTGCTTATTCTGTTAGCTTATCATTAAGTGCTTATCAGTGGTTGAATTTTGCTCATTAATAATTAATATAGTTAGTTAAAAATCTGTTTTCAAGAATTTCAGCTTAAAAAGTCCTAATCAAGCTCAAAATGAGTGTTTAAGAATTTAAAGGGGTGTTTGGGCATGCACGTACTCAACATATGTAAGTACTGCTTGTTAGCCTTTTTGTACCCAGAATGCACAACTTTGGTAAGCTATTAATAGGCCTTTGGGTCAATTTGTTTAAGTTTTTAAGTTTTAAAACTTAGTTTTAGGGTTTAAAATATAGATAGTATGCATCTGTGAGTTTAGTGCCTTCTTAAACCACTCCCATCTGATTCTTGCTTAAAAGCCATTTTGGTGTCTTTTTTGAGTTTCATTTCAGTCTCAAAATACACTAGTTTGAGTTGGATTTACCCCTGTACTTGTTCTCCATATTTAATTCATAACATGTCATTTTAGTTTTCATAGTTTAAATGCCAAAAGCCTATTGTTTAATTCATAGATTTAAGTTTTGTTTTAGTTTGGTTTCAAGTTCTTTTGAATGCGAAATAGCATCATAGTCTCTTTGGTTTGTAAGCTTATTCTGTTTCCATATTTTGAGGTCTCTTTTAGCTCATTTGTCTTGTTTTATGATTTAGGGCTTGCTAGAAGCTCTTTTATCACTTAAATCTTAAATCGAAGTATTAAGCCCTTTATGATCATCTAGTTTTAGCTTATGTTTTTATGTAATGTGCTTATTTCCTGCTTAATTGTGTTATGGAGTCAAGCTCTTAATCTGTTTTCACTTTTCAGCTTATTATAAAGTACTTATTAGTGTCTAATCTTAGTTTGATATTTGTCCATCATGTCCTTTTTATAGCTTTCTAAGTCCACTGCCTTATTGCCTTTTAGTTTCTTCCTGCTTATTATTTTTTACTTTTTTTTGGTCTTTATGTGCTTATTTTGTCCTTATGTCTTAAATTGGGGTTATAGGCTTTTTAACTTCTTATTTGCTTATTTTATTCTTAAAAGCCCATTCAGTTTTTGCTTGTTACTTCAAAAGCTTAATAGCATTCTGTCACCCTTTTAGCTTATTTTTGTGCTTAATTGTGCTTTTCATTAAAAGTGTTTTCACAAAAAGTTATTATTTTGAGCTTTTAAATAAGTTTGTAAAAAAAAAGGGCAAAATAAAAACATTGGGAGTATTTGGAAGCCCAGGGTCGAACCCTAGACCTCTACCTTAACCCCCAACGTTTTAACACCAAACCACCCTTTTCTACCAACTACGCCCTGGGTACTTTTTCATAAATCCCTTGCAAAATCTATTATTTAAGGGTAGTTTGTCTTGTTGGCTTAATAAGCAGTTTAGCTTTTTAACTGCTTATTTATAAGCAGTTTTTCAAAAGTCTTATTTTTCCTGCATTCTGCATAGCTTAATGTATTTTTCAGTAATTTTCCAGAATTTTTAGTATTAGTTTTATATTTTTAAATATTTTTCTTAATTAAAAATATTTTTAATTCATAATAAATTAAATAAAAGTTAAAAAAATACAATTCTTTTTTTTAAAATTTTCTTTTATCATTTAAGTCTTTTAAAAAATAAATTTCCTTTTCTAGGGTTAAAATTTAAAGTTTTAGGTTTTTAAGTCGCGTTTTAAATTCCCGTTAACGTTTTCGTGTTTAATTCGTTTTAGCTTTAATTGTTGCTTGTTTTTGCTTTATATTTGTAGAAATTAGAATCCAAAATCCAAAATCTTAATCTATTCAAAATCTCGATCATAAACGTCAACACGAAGCTCAATTCACACTTTGCAGGAACAAAAACGACTCGGGAAACGACTAGAAGGGGTTACTTTCGAAGTTGGTACTTCCGGAATTGTATTTTATTTGTGAGTTGGTTTATCGCTTGTTAAAAGTGATTTGCCGGTTCGCCTATATAATATATATATACACTATTGACAACGATCACCTAACACTACTAAGTAATGCCCAACAGTACTAAGTTTAGACTAACAGTACTAAATAATTCCTAGTAATACTAAGTTTAGCCTAGCAGTATTAACTTTTGATGGTTATCAGTTTTTGTTTTTTTTTGGGGGTTTTACTCCATTTGTTCTAAATGGCATTTCCATCTTTTCAATGTTCGATTATCCATAAGCTCTCTTCTTGGTTTTTAAGCTCACTGTATCTCTCAATTCTTTTACTCACTGAAACACTCTGTCTGTTTTTATTTCGCAAATCTCTCTTTCTGTTTTTGAACTCACTACATCTTTATTTTATTTCTTTGAAATCACTACATCTCTCTTTTTTTTTCTCTTAAACACTCTTTCTGTTTTGGTTCACACATCTCTCTATTCTTTTAAGTTCACTTTTTCTCCCTATCTGTTTTTGCTTTCTCTCAAATCTTACAGTATTAATTATAACAGCAGTAGTAATTAACCTCCCCTCAATCAATGCTTCAGAGGTTAAGCATTCCAATACTTGCAATTTGATCTTTGACTATCTTCCATAACATCAAAAGCTTTGTGACGTTAAAAAAATAAACAAAATTAAATCAGGCAACATTGTGATCAGTGTGAATCTTGATCACTTGAATTAATCTCTTCTCATATGAATCCCTGATGAAGTGATGTCTAATCTTAATGTGCGTAGTCTTTGAGTGAAATACTGGATTTTTAACTATGCAGATGGTGCTTTCATTGTCAATAAAAATCTTGGTATTCATGAAACTGTACCCATAATCCAGCATTTGATTTTGAATCCAGAGTACTTATCCACATCAACTAGCAGCAGCCACATATTCTGCTTTAGTAGTAGAGTTGCCAACTATAGTTTGCTTTTTGCATTGCTGTGAAATCAATCTGCTTCCAAGAAATTGACAACCTCCTGTTGTGGATTTCCTGTCTAAACTTGCACCAGCATAGTCATTGTCAGTATAAGATTCCAAATCAAATGGTGAGTCCTTAAGATACCAAAGGCCCAATTTAGGTTGACCTTTCAAGTATCTAAAGATTCTTTTCATAGCATGAAGATGTAAAACTTTAGGTGTGACTTAGAATCTTGCACAAGCACATACAACAAACATTATATCAGGCCTTGAAGATGTTAAATACATCAATAAGCCAATCATTGATCTATATAAGTGTACATCAACATCTTTAGCATTTTCATCCTTCATCAAATGCTTTGAAGTCTCCATAGGTGTACCTGCTGTCTTCACAGTTCAAAAACCAAACTTCTTCAAAATTTCATCCACATACTTGTCTTGACTGATGAAAATCCCATCATCTCTCTGTGTCACTTGAGTCCTAAGAAGAAAGTGAGCTCAATTTATAAAACTCGGTGCATAACCTCTTTTTAGTAGATCTAAAAATGATATCATCAACATATACTTGAACTAGTAGACTCTTTTAATGAACAAAGTTTTATCTATCTGACCTTTTCTGAAATCCATTATCCAATAACTCTTTTAATGAACAAGTCATATCTATCCTGACCTCTCTAAAATCCTTGTCCAATAAATAGTAGATAAAGTTCCCTCCATAACAAGCTCTAAGAACACAAGTGAAGACCCTAATAATGCCTTTTCTACCTTATAAACTTTGTCAGGGAACTCTGGATCTTCAAACCCTGGAGCTTGACAGACATAAACTTCCTCTTCAATCTTGCCATACAAAAATGCACTCTTCATATCCATCTGGTATACTACAAAGTCTTTGAATGAGGCATAGGCTAAGAACAACCTAATTGCTTCAATCCTAGCAACTAGAGCAAAAACCACATCATAATCTATTCCCTCTTTTTGAGTGTAACCTTGTGCAACTAGCCTTGCCTTGTTTCTAATCACAATACCTCTTTTATCTTTCTTATTCCTGTACACCCATTTAGTACCAATGGCTCTTTTGACATGTAGTAAATCCACCAAGGTCCAAACCTGTTGTAACTTGAACTGCAAAAGCTCTTCTTGCATAGCTTTTATCCAGCTTGGATCTTTTAATGCTTGGATTACCTTTTTGGGCTCTTTCTGGGATAGGAAATAAGCAAACAGACAAGTATGAAGGTCTTCATGAGTTTTCCCTTCAAAAACAGCACTAATAAACCCTTGTTCATTTGTAGTCTTGGTTATTCTCCTTGTCTGTACACCCGACTGTACATAACCAATCACATGATCAAGTGAATGATCTTTATGGATTCTTTTATTTAGAGTAGAAGGAACTGGATATGTGGTAGTAATGTTGCTCATGTCCACTTCTATTTCATCACTAAAGAAATTAGCATGTGTGGCTTCAAGTGGAGCAGTAGTAACTGTTGGACTAACAATATTAATATTTAGACTACCAGTATTAACATTTGTACTGGCAGTATTAATACTTGGCTCAGCAGCATTAACATCTTGAGTACTATTTTCATGTCTCTCTTGATCATCAATTCCACTTTTCTTGTTTACACCTTCATCATCCTTCTTTGCAGCATCACTAGAAGGTTGTGGTTTATCATTACTAGCATTCTTTGAAGAAGAATCAAATAGTAAACCATCTTTCCACAGTGGCATCAATATGTAGTCTTGGCTAGTTCAATACTTTCTCTGTAACCCTACAAAATCATTAGGTGGGTGGTTTGTGGGGGAGTTTGTACTACAATCAAATGACACATAATTCATTGATTTCTAGTAACATACAATATCAAACAGCCACTTTGGTTCCATCACCTGCAAAAATTGGCTACCTCCAAGAACCTTAATAGCCAAATTTCTTCTACATCCCTCGTCTAAATTGTTTGTATACCCAAAAATCCTTACTGTTTCACAATGAGTAACAAACTAAAGAAATCCTTCATCAAACTTTCCATCAAACTTGCCTAAATAATCTAAGGTATTAAGAATGGTAACATGACACCTAAATGGTCTCATGAAGCTTTAGATGCATGTGTGTCTACCTCTAAACAAGATCATAAGGGTATCTTGTTATACCTTAAATACTAAGTACCCTTATTCTGCACAAACAAGTATATTAACTTATCAGCCCCAAATTAGTTAGGTTAACTTAGAGGTCATCTAACACTTTACAAGCAGCCTCAAAAGATCCAATGTTCTCCTCTTCAGCAATACCATTTTGCTGGATGGTGGGAAGGGGGGGAGGGGTGAGTTCTAGCTACACTAAATTCCTTCATATTCCTTTCTTATCACAAGAAGGTCACTCATGTACTCTAATTTGTGAACTCTGTTCCATTTTGCACATCTTATTATCTTTTACTTTTCTTATCAACTAGATTTCTACCCTCAGTTATAAAGCGCTATAAAAAGCCACTAGTCTCATCCTTATGGGCTAAAAATAAACCCAAGCAAATCGCGTATAATCATCATGACAACTAGCTCAATATTTCTTATTCAATAAGTTGCTCACAAAAGTTGGACTCAAACAAGTCCATATCCAACATGAATAAAGGCCTAGAAAATAGAGTTCTTAATCTTAGTGATTACAAGAGGCTTTGTGTTCATTCCCACTAAGGCAAGACAACACAAGTTTGGTCATTTTCAAAACATTTTGTAGGTAAACCTCTCACAAGATTTTCCTTAACTAGTTTATTAATGGTTTTAAAATTTACATGACCTAGCCTTCTATGCCATAGCATTGATTCATCAAGTGTGGCCTTTGCAACAAGACAAGTTAAACTCTCTTTAGGAATAATATTCTTCATATCAACACTGTACATATTGTTTCTTTCTAGACATTTAAGTAAAACCTTACTTCATCAGCTAACATAAAGTCGGGAGTAAAACAAAACATCCCAATGTCAGTAAAGAGAACACTGTTCTTTATGTCACTACATTTGTGACACACAAAAAGTGTTAAACTATAACCTCCTTGACAAAGTACCATCCTCAAAATCAAGCTTACCATTTATAAAGTTCCCTTACCATAATTTTCTCTCATTTTGGCTCCTCCCTCCAAAAGGTAAATATCCTCATTCAAATTCCTTGAGTCTGAGAGAATGGGAACAGTTCCTTGTCATGTGCCATGAGCACACTGTCAACATACCTTGATCCTTCTTTTGTAGATGACTAAGCATATAAAAATAAGGAAATTTATGTTTCCTTTAAGGACCCAAGCCATCACTGACTTGAATCTGCCCCGTCAGTCAACATAATTATGTCATTTAAAGTAAATGATGCACAATTAAGATGGTAAGTACTCCAAACCCAACATGTTGAGGCCTTAACAGCATTAACCTGATTTGCCCTAACAGCATTAACTACTACTGAATTTGGCCTAGCAGTATTAACTGCTATTGGCCTAGCAATATAAAATTTTCTCTTAGCAGTATTAACTTTTTGGCTAAAATTTTGTTAGTTAATGTTGTTCTTATTTGATAGGGCCTCTTTACAGTTGATTGTGCTGATTTAGAAAAATGTGATATTGGTCTAGCACTATAAATTGTAGTTTTGGGATGAGCAGTAGTAACAGGCCTAGCAGTATTAAGTGGTCGTAAGCCAATTTTCATTAAAACTGATTTTGGAACCATGTTCCTGGAGCACTAGGAGAGCCTTTTTAGCAGAAAAATTTAAATCCACCCTTGTATAATTATTCTCAGATACCACCCTTTCCCTTTGATGGTAATTGCAGTCAGCCTGTACATGGTCAAAACTTCCATAGACAAAACAAGCTTTATTATACATCACAAAGTCACTTCCTAGCTGTTGGGACTTCTGATTATTCTAGTTTCTTTGATTTCCCCTAGGACTTTGTGACGCAATTACATTTCAACAAAACTTAGAAACTGGTTTCCTAACATGTTTTCTTGATGTTTATGGTCTAACAAAATTCTAAATCTTAGCAACAGTAGGAAACACATTTCTTCTCTAACTTATAATCTAACACCAACTCCTCAACCAAGGGGCTCAAGAGATTCCTAACCTCATTAGAAAATTATCTTCACTAAACACGTACTAGTCATAGGTCCAATGAGCTTCAAACTACCAGGTTGTTGGAACTCCTCTAGACTAGAGAGTGTGACAAAATTAAGGATTTGGGGTAAAAATAATCCTCATTGGGAGGTTGGAACAAATTATAGCTTACAAACTCCGTATACCCTTTCTACTTTTATTAGGTATATGACTCCCTATTAATTTTTATACTCTTAGAAGCATTATCAAAATTTTCAATTTTAAGTTGATTGCTTTCTTTTTCTTTCTTAAGCTTTTCTAACTCACTTTTAAGCATACTAATTTTTGAGTCTTTATATGAGATATCTCTTTTTAGAATAGCAAGTTTCTCACAACAAATGACCTCATTCTTTTTGTAAAAGATAAGTTGCTCTTCCACAGATGCCAACCCTCTTTTATAAGTAGCTAAATTGAACTCAGATTTGTTAAACTCTATTCTTAAATTATCAAGTTGAGTTTTAAGAGTTTCAAAACTTTTTAGATAGGTTTCTGAACAAGTTTTGTCATTATGTACCTTAGAGTCTGAAAAAGCCATAAGAGCCATGTTTGTAGGAACTTCATCATCTTCCATATAGCTCCAGTCAAAACTAGCTCCATCAATAGCCACCATGGCTTTAAAAGAAGTTTCTTCCACATTTACAGTCCTTCTAGAGCTGTCTTGATTCCTGTTCCTGCTATCTTGGTTCTTAGGTCATCTGCATTCCCTTGCAAAGTGTCCTAACTTATAACAATTAAAACACTCCACCTTGGTCTTGTCATATCTAGTTGTGTCACTCCCATTGATAGTGATCTTTTTACCAGTTTTCTGGAAAAACCTTCTTGTCCTCATGCTCAGCAATGCTAACTGCCACTTTAAATCCATCTCTTCTAAGTTATCTTCATGGATTTATTCAAGGTCCTCATATACAAGTTGAGACCCGTTTGGTTGAATGGCCAAAAATGTATAAACAGTTTCATTACTTAAGTTAGCAGTACTAACTTGAGTACTAGCAGTGCAAACTTGAGTGCTAGCAGGGCTGACTTGAGTGTTAGCAGTACTAACTCCATAAGCAGTATTAACTTCATTAGTACTGCTAAGGGATGACACAAAAGCCATATTTTAAGAACTTGAGCTTGAGCTTGCTGTTCTTTTAACCTTTTGTTTAACAATCTTGAGATTCTTGTAGAGATCATCAAAGCTCATTATGTCTAGATCAGGTTTATTCCTCTAGACCACAACATGAGTATTCCTACACACATAAAATGATAAATGTAAAGACATAAAGGGTTTTAGGTAACCTTATGATGATGTAATATGATGACCAACAAAATCCAAACCCTTGTTTAGATGAAAAACCAAAGCTTACAAGCTTAGAAAACCCTAATTCCAATAGAAACCCTAATCTTGCTTTATCCTTGCTTAACCCTTGTAAATGCCTAAACCAATCCTTCTAACCACCTTGGGACATCTTAGATATCATGTAGGAATGTGTGTAAATGCTATATATAAAAAATTTTGTATGATATTTTGGTGTGTGTTTGGTTTGAGCCGTGGGCTTAAGCAAAAGAAAGAGAGAAAAGAGAACTTTCACCTTAGGAAATGAAGTGTATGTGTTTACTTATCTTGTTGCTAGCTTATATATGTCAAGACTTAGTCAAAGAATGCATAGAAAGTCTTTGGGACACAAAGAGGGTTTCAAGGAAGTCTTTGGTCAAAAGAATGGGAAGTATGGCTAGGTTTAATGGCAAGTGATGTACAAAAGACCAAGTGGTGAAATGTAAGATATTTCTTTTGTATCTTTCATCCCATATCCGGTTTTATATGTATATATGTGATGTTATTTTGTAAATTTTGAGTATTGGGTATAATTGTGGGTATTTGTTGAAGCGTAGAAAAGTTTTGGTGGTTCCGGGTATGCCTAAACGTATTTTATCGTGAAACGTAATCACTTTACGCAACCAATAAAAATAAAAGAGAACAAAGTTAATATTTATCATTCAAAATATTACTTAACACTTGCTTTGATGTTAAAACATTTAATTGTTTGAACCCGTTTATAGTGAACAATAATTTTTAGCTTACGCGATTTAACTTAACGTTTACGATTAAAAGCAAACGCGTACAATACTAAAAATACATAGTGAATTTATTGATGACGTCAATGACCCTAAAACATGGGATGTTATTGTCTCCCTCCGTTAAGTGAGCCTTGTCCTCAATGCTTAAGACGCGGCACTTGACGACGGTGCGGTATTTGTGAAGAGGTGTGGATATTTTCTTTCATGAATTGATCTTCGCGGTAGTAACATTTTGTACTGGCAGTACTAATATTACACTAGTAGTAGTAATGTATTAGAACTTTTTCTTCAGTCTTGAGCAGCAATAGTAACTCCAACCAGCAGTAGTAACAATCATAACTAGCAGCATTAACTTCAACAGCACTAAGAAGCCTTTTATTCCCAACAAAGAGACTAGAACAAGAAAGCCAACGCCTTAAGCAAGCTAGCTTCGATGACTTTTTTACGTCTTGCCAAGGAAGTATTAGTAGAAGTTTTGGCCAAAATTTCGATCGTCCAAAGAGAGGTAACGGGCATCATAAAGAAGAAGGCGAAAATTGGATGTTGCCAATCTGGAAATACATACTATTTGGCCTACTTCCCAAAGATCCACAAAAGGCATGGAAGTTGAGAGTCAAGGCACCTCAATACAGAATCATCGACGGAAACTTATATCATAAGTCGTATTTGTCACCATGGTTATGATGTGTAGGACCAATACAAGCTAAATTCATCATTCAAGAAGTACACCAAGGCTCATGCGGCATACATGCAGGGCCACGAGGAATGGCGTCAAAGATCATGAAGCTAGGGTACTACTCGCCCTCGATAAATAGTGATGCAGAAGCAGGAATCCAAAAATGCAAGGCATGTCATTCATTCATCATTACCAAGAATGCCAAAGCAAGACATGACCTCAATAACTTCGGCATGGCATGTTTCTTAATGAGGAATCGATAACATAAGGCCTTTACCAATAGCTCCGGGAGGTGCAAGGTTCCTAGTTGTAGCTATTGATTACTTTACAAAATGGGTAAAAGAGAAGCCCCTAGTATCCATAACAAGAAAGCATATGGAGAAGTTTGTCTAGCGCACATCGTATGCAAATTTAGAGTTCCCCAAATCATCATCTCTAATAATGGGAAATAGTTTGTCAAAGGAATCTTTCCAGTCTTTTGCCAGAGATTGTTATATACCAGTACTTTACCACGATCTATCATCCTTAAGCAAATGGACAAGTAGAAGTTACAAACAGAGACATCGTCCAAGGTATGGAACGAAGATTAGGAAAGAACCATCAAGGCTAGGTAGATGAGCTACCATAAGAACAATAGACACACAGGACATCACCAAAATCTAGCAATAGAGAAAATCCCTTTAGTTTAACCTACGGCTAAGAAGTCATCATTCCCATAGACATAAGTGTAGAAACAAAAAGGGTAAAGGAATTCAATGTCAAAAATAGTGACAAGAGATGTCAAGAAGACCTGAATATCCTTAAAGAACGGAGGGAGATAGCTTCCATTTGAGAAGCTGACTACAAGAAAAAGCTAGAATGGTGCTACAACAAACGTGTCCGACCATCTACATTCAAGCCATGTATATATTTACTTTGACTTAACAGTGCAAGTAAAGCCGAGTTCTAAGGAAAAATAAGACCAGCATAAGAGGGGCCCTATGCAGTAAGAAAAGCCTACGGAGATGGAGCATACAAACTAGAAACACTTTCTGGTTCCCCAATTGATAGAACATGGAATGGTTCAAACCTTCGTAAGTTTTACATGTAAAACTTACTAATTATTGTTTTTTCTAAAGTTAATGTTTAGACTACCTTTTATCAAAGGGAAATTTACTAAGTTTAGCAAACTAAGTGATCATGTTCAAAATGATGTAAATCTTCCTACATGATTAATGAAAGTAATGAATCCTATTCAAATATCTTCTGTTATTATTTACAACAAATTTTTGACTCACCAAGTACTGAAATTTTCAATGTTCGAAAGGATGATCTAATGCCACACATTAGCCTTACACTTAACATCTAAATTCACGTTAACTTCCTGAAGGTCTTCATTCAAAACCATTTAGACTAAGGCGGAGTGGGTCGCAACCCTTTGTCACAAGTGAAGGACTGCTTGATAAAACCTTGGTGATTAATTCACATTTTGGAAAGGACACACTTGAGCCTTAAACAATAAAAATAAAGCAATGCTAAACTTTACATAATATAAAGATGGGAATGATTTACACTTCATTCAAAGTAACATTCCTAAAATGTTACAGATAAGCACAAAATATTCAAACACAAGCAATATAGTAAAATGTTTATGAATAAATACCATGGGTCCATACCACCCGGGAGATCAAAATAACGCCCCCAATATGACCTTTAGCTGTCGAGATTTAGAACCTTCAAAGATGAAGGTTTAGATTTCAATTGAGAAGGGGCAGACTTGGAATGAAGGGACATGGGCCTCTTAGATAGAAGAACCTCTGAAGAAGCATATAGATTAGTAGTAGCCTCTGTCAAAAAGGGATAGGAGGCAGTGGCTACGTTGTCACTAGCTTGGTCAAATTCTATCTTTGAAAAAGGGCCGTAACCAGGCATCTTCTCTAGCTTGAAAGGCTCTTTTAGGGAAGCCGCCTCTTCAAAAGTTGAACACCTACCATGGACAGAGGCCGTCTTGACAAGCCGAGCAACAACAAGACCCATCTCATCACTACAAACAAGCTCCTTAGCAACATGAGGAACAACTTTCACTACCACTGCAGACTTGTCCTGTATTAACCTATAAATCTCCTACAAAAGCTAGGTGTCTAAACTCTTTAACCTTTCCCTCTTGATCTCCAATCCTTCTACCTTGGAATAAAGGATACCAAGAGTTTGATCATAGTTGACCCATTTCTTCTCTTCGAGGACCAGCCTACTATAATCACCATGAAGCTTACTCACCTACCTTTACAAAATTTAACTCTTCGCATGAAGGTCCTATATAAGAGGGTTTTTATCAAAATCCTGCAGAGCATCATTACACTTAGCCTTAGGCTCAGCATAGGCCTTATCCTTCCCCGTTTCCCTTTCCCAAATAGCATCGCAAGCTGCCCTAACCTCCAAAAGGGTAGACATTAGCTCGCGGGTCCTTCCATTCATGACATTATCCAGGACAACTTGCCGCATGTAAACCGTGTCATGAATATCACAGAGCTTGTCTAAGCTTATTTCTTTGAGATGTTGCTTCCATGAAGGAGGAGTTACATAAGAAACAACCTAATGACAATCTGTAGAGTCTTTTAGCTATTTGGCCAATGGAAATTTTGTATATAAGAATGATGACATCAAACGTCTATTTTATAGCATCATTTATCCCATGTAATTAACTCATTTTGTATATTTAAGAATTGAACTAATTATGGAGTACTAGGTGAATATTAGCAAAAGGCACGCATTCTGGAGCCTAAACAAAGATATTTTGAAGATTAATGTTTTGACACCCTATACGCCGTATCCATCAAGAAAGATACGGCGTATCCGTGCCTACACTCACCAAAGACCACAAAGGAAACCTGTTCAATACACCGTATCCAGAGAAGACCAATACGCCGTATTGGAGATATAGAAGGAAAATATTTTGGAAGATATTAAACATGGTCCCTATCCAAGAAACCCCAATACGCCATATCCAATACCTTGGATACGCCGTATCGACATCGACTCCAGACCCTATAAATACAAAACTCAAAAACAAGTTTTAAGTATGCTAAATCATATTCTCGATACCTAATCCACAAAAGTCAATTTTTAGAGGAGAAATAGAGCAGAAGAGGTCTCGCAACGCATTCTAATCCATAGGAGACAACGTGTAATTTCTTATACTTTTGTAATCATTCAATTTTTGGTATCATTCGTTAACTCAGTTAGTTTACCTTGGTTAAGCCATTACTATTGTATTAATTATGATGTTTAAAGGCTAATACCTTTGGGTATTAGCAATTATTATGAAGATCTAAATGTTTGGTTTTGTTTATATCTTGATTTGTTAATTTATTATTGATTTATTGATTATGTTTATAACATGATACTTGTTTACGTGCTTAACTATGCGACCTATCATTTAACTGGGTCTAGTCATACATATTTAATGCGCTGCAACTTCGGTGTTGTTTGGGCGTAGGCTAAGAGTCTGGGATAGCTCTCCATATAGTAATGCGTATAGGTGGAACAAATAGGATCACTAATAACGTCCTGGTTACCTCGATTGAACATGTTGTACCATAGAAGGTAGTAGCTTAGTACTAACTGAAATTTAAGAGAAATACAACGAGAATTCCTAAGGGACATAGAGTCTACGATAATTCCAACTTAAGTTTTACTAGGTAATAGGTCTCCCATTAGATGTTGATGTTAGACGTCGTGGCGATAGAGTCTCCACGAGCTTTTCCCTTCCGATACTTGTCCACAGATGGTTTTGAAGAGCTTCACTATAGGGACAATCCCTCTTGTATGTCTAGCTTCTCACACTCATAACAGGTGACCTCAACTTTTAGTTTTGCCATTGAGGGCCTTTGGTTTTGCTTCGGGCCTGAGATCCTCAATCTCTGCTTGGTGGCCCATCCACTTGCAATTGCTATAACCTTTTTTTTTTCGCACACATGCGAACCGTGAGTGAAACTTGCATTGTTACACAAAAGGTAGAGTTTCCAGATATTCCATTCTTGTTGTTTGGCCTAACAGGTTTTATGTTGTGCTCTAAAACACCTTATACTCTTTGTTTTGTGTTGCATTAGAGCTCCATTGTGGTCACCTTCCCACTTCCCTTTTGTTACATAGCATTCCATGTACTATGTATTCCTTGCTATTTGGTTTGGTTATTGACTCTAGATATAGCCTCGATTGCATATAGCAATAGCCTCGATAGCATTAGCCACTCGCTGGGCCACAATCTGCTCAATTTCCTCGACACTCATCCCTTGGTTAACAGTTGTCATTGTTCTTTAAATCATAAGAAAATATAATACCCATTAGATTTCATACAATCATAATGTGACATGACATATGCACAATAAATAAAATGAGATCACATCACACAGTGAAATATACAACCAACACGAGATCGACAAGACATAATACATCCATTCCATATATAATCTGGAAACATACATGATCTGTTTGGTACAAAATGATTCCCTATTGCTAGGTTACAAGATGAAAATAAACCTAGAGCCCTACTAGCCGGGAGTTACCCCATAATACTTAGTAGGCTATACATGATAGCTAAACAAAAACAAAAGATCTATATAGTCTGCTAGCTGGGAGTAACCCATAAAAACTTAGCAGGAATATAATATAGCTACAATATGATAGAAAGGTAAACCTATGCACTACTACTAGTGTCCTCTAAGGTGTCAACGCGTGCTCCAGCCTCCAAGGCCTGGGTACGTATGATATGCTCAATAGCACGATCATCTGCGTTCGGACGCTGCCACTCGTGGCGATACGCCTGAGTCTCTAACACTCTAATCCGTGTCTCTAGTGCCCTGCTGTAAGCCTCAGGCCTATCCAAGGCCTGACGGGTCTCGATGCTCTCTTGCTTGTAAGCAAGCCTCTCTCTCCTTAATATCTCAATCTCAGCTCTCACAGCAGCCCGGTCTGGGCCTCCTGATGTCGTGAATAAAACCCCAAACTCTCTCTCCTGCGAACATCTGTCTGGTAAGTGACCCTCAGGTTGACCACCTCTACGGCGGCCATAGTCCTCCTCCCAGTATCTCGAACCCTAGTATCCACAGTGTCTACAAAACTGTGATTGACCATGCGGGCCATAGTAGATCCTGGCTGTCTAACAGCAGCAGCAGAACTCTCCCCAACCTCAACCCTAGGTGTGGGAGCAGTAAGTAGTAGCCTCTTCCGAGGTGGCGTGTCAGCCTCGGGAATGTCAGCTCTGCGGCTAGTGGATGGTGCAGGTAGTGGTATAGGTAACAATGGTGGCGTCCCTGCTGGAAGTAGTGAATGATATATGGATGGTGCTGTAGCTCTCCTCTGAGCCATGGCTGCTCTAGTATGTGGGGGTCGGATAAGTGTGGGTAGAAGGGATGGTGGTGGTAGTGGCGGTGTAGGTGCAGAAGCAACCTCAGTAATGTATGGCTCTATAGGTGCCTCATCCTCAGCTGGCACTAAATCCTCAGGGTGCTCAGGCTCAGGAATGTACACTGGTACATGATCCTCTAGCTCCATGGGATCAGGTACATACTCTGAAGGATGTGGTGCCTGCTCCAACAACTGTCGGGCAGCCTCCTCGTAAGGATCCTCAGACGGGATACTCCAAGATCGTGCCTTAGAGTGGACGAAAGTATAGGTAACCGCGGAATCAGACGACATAACTGCTGTAACAAGCAAAAATAACTTATATAACTATATTATATAAGACTGGTATGGTATATACGTAGTATAATATAAACACGTATATCAATTATGAATTCATCTAGTATAACCAACTAATGCAACAACTAGTGTATTTATGTCCCGTGAAAAACCCCTTTATATGAATGCAATGTTTGAAAACGGTTATAGTCCAGCAAAACATTTGACCTGGTTCTCTATAACCTTGGCTCTGATTACCAATCTGTAACACCCCCAAATTGGGTCGCAGCGGAATAAGGGTCCGGGGCGTATTACTTCAATGATCAACAACACAAGATATATATAGAACGACCAAAAAGTCGTTTAAAACCGATACATTGGATTTAACAAAGTATTTGTTACATAAGCCCGAAGCTTCACTTGTTTAAAATACAAAGATTTTTAGCCCATAATAGATATACAAAATGTAATGTGACCAAATCTTTAATGCATGATATCCAAATCAAAACCACCAATGTATCCCTTGCACCTCGTGCTTATTGACATCCTGAAAAACAT
>BQNB010102536.1:0-19258 GCA_026074375.1 Tanacetum coccineum | reverse complement strand
ACTATTCAAACTCTCGAGGACATGCTACGTGCTTGCGTGATCGATTTTGGCAAAGGCTGGGTTAAACATTTGCCATTGGCCGAGTTTTCATACAACAACAGTTATCACGCTAGCATAAAGGCCACCCCTTATGAGGCACTGTATGGTCGAAAATGTCGATCACCGGTGTGCTTAGCCGAGGTTGGGGAAGCTCAACTAACTGGCCTAGAATTAATCCAAGAAACAACGGAAAAGATCGTCCTAATCAAGCAAAGGATGCAAGCTGCTCAGGATCGACAAAAGAGCTACGCTGATCGAAAGCGAAAGCCGATGGAGTTTAAGGTTAGGGATAGGGTTATGCTCAAGGTCACACCGTGGAAAGGGGTTGTACGATTCGGTAGGCGGGGCAAGCTGAATCCGAGATATGTCGGACTTTCAAGGTGTTAGCAAAAGTTGGGAAAGTTGCCTACAGGCTGGAACTTCCCCAAGAGTTGAGTAGAGTTCATCATACTTTTCATGTGTCTAATCTAAAGAAATGTTACACTGACAAACCATTAATCATGCCGTTAGAAGGAATTCACGTTGACGATAAGCTCCAGTTTATGGAAGAGCCCGTTGAAATCATGGAACGGGAGATCAAACGATTGAAGCGAAGCCGGATACCATTGGTTAAGGTTCGCTGGAACTCTAGGAGAGGTCCTGAGTTCACCTGGGAACGTGAAGATTCGTTCAAACAGAAATACCCACAACTCTTCACAAACCGGGCTACGTCATCCACTACAAGGTCTTAAGCTTTGAGGACAAAGCTCTTTTAACGGGTGGAGACTGTAACATTTCTCAATTTCAGGTCATTTTTTCGACTCCTATTATTCGTCACTATTTATTTTGGTCCGATACGCGTTTACTTTTAAATTAACTTTTAAGCTAAATCGCGTAGACTAGAAATAATCATTTAATGTAAACGGTCACCAAATAAATTAAGGTTTACACCAACCAAGTAATATATAATTATTAAGAAGATAATTATTAACTTTGCGTATTTTATTTTATTGGTCACGTAAAAGGTTTACGTTTCGCAATAAAATACATTTGGACACACCCCGGAAATACCTAGACTTACCTAGACTCAAACCAATACCCACTTTTAAAACCTTAACACAAAAATTAAATAAATTTTGTGTACATAACCCACTAGGGGCCGGTTATGGGTCCAAAACAATTAGGAAATCTCCTAATGATTCCCTAAGTACTAGTACAAACCTCCTTTAATTAATGTTAGTCCTAAATGTTCCTAGTAAACTCATTACACAATGGTTAATAACCCATTTGGTCTCTTTTCTTGCCTATGCCGCGGTTAAACACAAGATACACACACAAATCATAGGATTTCCCATATCCTAGGTAAATCTTGTACCATGATCCCCTAATTAAAGAATGTACTTAGTTGTTTTAACAAAACAATATGTTGCTAACTAGAAACCACAAAAACACCTAAGCTAGGCCGGTTTTGGTTTAGTTTGTGTGACTAGGAAGTGTAGCTAAGTAATTGCCTATAAATACTCACACACTCTTTGGTATGTGCTTAATTACACATACCTTTTCCATTAAAAACGAACTTAAATGACCAAAAATAGACAAAAAACTGCCAAATATATGTTTGTTTTGCATTTGTGTTGTGCAGGAAACGGATATCAAACAAAAGGATGAAAAACAAAGCAAAATAAGTATAAACATATAGGGTTGCTTCATAATCCAAAACCAAGAACTCTAGGACCTTTTGTAAGTCATGACTAAGCCTCTCATGTCATTTTCATTCGTTATATTCTTGTCTAGTGTAATAGTCATGTAAACTTGTGTTGAATAGAGTACGTGGGCACGAGCATGCATGGTTCGACCCATGCATGGTTCACGACCCATATTTAACATACAATATACCTTATGTGGTGCGTACACAAATTAAAACATGGTTAACATTCGAGTTAAGGCTTAACTCTCATTTAAAATACTAGAACGAGAACATTGAAGATCATTTGCTTCGTTTGTGTGAAATACATGACAACTATACGTTAACTTCTCATGTAAACATAATAACTTAACTTGGGAACACGTACATTGGCTTATTAGTCGAAAGCATGTATTAAATCGTGACTAATAAGTGGTAACGAGTGCTAAATGAAATTGTTAAAACCCTAGAATCAAAACTAGTAACCCAAGGACATTATCTGGGTCACCTTTGGGCTTGGCAGCCCATTAAGGGAGCCCAACAGGCCCATCAGACCTCGAAGGGAGGGCCTACGACTTATAAATAAGCTCTATGAGCTTTTTAGGGACTAAAGGTGCTTATTGAAACTAACATGGACCTTGACACAAGCTAGAAACATAACCAGACTCTTAACGGGCTTACTAGCCCATTAACGTGTCCAAACCACGAACCATAAGCCACAACAAGCTCTAACAGCTTATTTGTGAGCTTACTGAGCTTATACAAGTTTGAAAGGGCTTAATGGACTTAAATAGTGTTAATGGACATAATGCCACTTGTTAGAACTTAATTAGAGTTAAAATGCGATTTTTACAAGTTAAGGGACTAAAGGTGTCAATTTGCAAACTTAGGGGTTAAAACTGTCAATAATTGATTTTATAAGGTATAGGGGCTGTTTCTGTCATTTATGTACTTAAGGGACTGTTTTAAACATTAAAGGACCTAAAGTGTCAACTTGTAAAGTTGGAGGACTGTTTTGTAATTATAAGAAACTTAAGGGTATTTTATGAACGAAAGTGAATTATTTAAACACTTAACGAATCAGACGAGTTATAATATGTTCGGATATTATTTGGATTTTAATAAATATGAATATTTATTAACAACGCTTATACGTTTCCCAAGAGCCATCACGTAAATACAAATACAATAAACATGTGCACCACCACACAAGTGATAACAGTGTATATAAACTAGAAAGATATTATAGTTTATGCATTAAGTCATTAGCCTAAATATGTAGACTAAGACTGGCCGTATTTACTTAGGTATTTGACAGTGTGTTTCATTGCTATACTTGGATATATTTATCATCCACAGACATATCCCCATGTTTTACAATTATTTAAATGATTTATATTGTTAGGGTGAGAACATGCGTTGTTTTAAAATGACACAAGTGTACATTTTATTACTTTGATTACGTGTTTGCCTAAGTAGCAATAACCCACCGAGCCTCATTATCATGAACTATCAATTGCTAGATTGCGAGCGCGAATGTTATAAATAGATCTATTTGGGATTGACGTCCCCGTTTGGGTGAGTAGCGCTCACTGTGCCGGTCTGCCAGACAACAAACGTATACCATGTCAGATTTGGGATGTTGTGGGTTAGAACATCATTCAGGGGCATTTGTTGGCAATTTATTGCATCCATATACGTCGAGTTTCGGTGTTATGAGCTTAGGAAACCGTAATTAATTTCTATGATGTTTGCATCTGTTGCTCAATCATAGACTTGGAAATCTTACGGTCCTACCATTGATTTACATAAACCTATGAATTCACCAACTTTGTTGACATTGTTAAGCAAAGTTTTTCAGGGTCAATAAGGCACAAGGTAGATAATACATTGGAAGTCAATAAGTGAGGTGTCAAGATTAAAGATTGAGGTTTATTAACATTTGGGACAATTGTTATAAACCGAAATCTTTTTTTATATTGTGGAATAATTTGAAGCCATGTGAGCTTATGTAACAAACTAGGATTATGTCATTCCTAGTATCTTTTTCAAAACGACACGTTTATAGTGGGCGTTCTCATATCTTGAGCTATTGAACTATGATATACAAAAAGTAACGCCTCGGGATATTCAACATTCGCTGCGACCCCGATTTGGGGGGGGGTGGTTACACCCTTTTTCACATGTTCCTTTATGAAATGGTAGCGGACAACGATGTGTTTTGTTCTCAAGTGTTGGACCGGGTTGCAAGATATTGCTATGGCCGATCTAAGTACGTCGCACTTACAACCTTGTGCGCCGCACTTTTACCCCTGACTTAGCCTATAAAGAGGGGACGAAAATCACACATTTCATTCATCCCCTCATCCCACAAATCCTTCCTCTCTTTATTACTCAATCATCTCATTAAGAAATTCTTCATCCATTCCACCATAAACACCACACCCTTTTGAAGATTCAAGATCAAACGATCAAGAATGAAGTAGAATATCAAATTAGTATATTGGAATAATGGAATTTCGTATTGAAGCATCTTATGTTATGAACCTCATAGCCATGAGAGGCTAAATCTCTCATGACTACTCGGTGATGTTATGATAATGAATAAGTGTTTGGTATGATCGTGATCTCTTTAATCTCAAGCTTATGTTGCAATCATGTTATATCTTATCTTATCAGTTTTTGCTTATCAACTTAGATTACATAATCATACCGGTATTGGTCAAAAGACCCGTTATGATCTATGTGGTTTTAAAGATTTGTTTATGGTCTTTATCGTCTGTGTTGAGAAATCCACTTTCGTGAATTGATAAACAAAATAAGTTTTGATATAATAAGTAACTAAACTATTTGAGTGACACATTTGGTCTAGTCTACTAAATATAAGTCTGGAGTTAATTAAGTTAATTTGTGAAAACGTTTTCTGACGAGAAATCCTTTTTATAAGTTAAAGGTTCCAAATTCAAGATCATTTCCAACACTTATAAATTATTTTCAACTATCCGAGTAGTCATCTTTATTATCATTGGTAAAACAAAAAGTTATTTTCAAGTTAAAGTTTATTTTCTTTCTGATTATCTAAACACTACTCAATTCCCTGTGGACGACCTAGTCTTATCTAAAAATATTATACTGCATACGTGGGTTATACTTTTACCCGTGTGTTTCCCTATAATAAAATTGGTATTTTCAGTCATTATAAATTTAAAACTTTTGAAACACATCAAAGTTTTTAGCGCCGTTGCCGGGGATTTTTCAGCGGTTCTGTAGTCAACCTTGGAAAATTACTTTAACTCCCCCTCTTTTTCAAAAATTGTTGTACAGTTTTCTGACAAACTGACCTTAACAATTTCTTTCTTGGATGCATACACGTGCTTCCAATTCTGAACTTGTTGAACCTTTACCTGGACCTGAACGTACTCTGAATCAGAGACTTCGTCGACGAAACAGGAGAGTTCCATACGATCAAAGAATCAATCCACCACAACACCCGAGAATTGTCTACCCGCCAATTCTTAACATCAACTACTTCTGTCATTTTCTTGATATTCTTCAAAACTACGATCCAATTGATGATGAACCCATGTGGGCTGCCAACCGTGTTGTCGTTCCGACTCCCGGTTTCGCAATAACTATTCCTCAAACTGTAAATGTAACACCCCCATTTTTACATATAGCAGCGGAAGCTAATCTGGGGTATTACTTCAAGGTACAACAGTCATAATCATAGAAAACGAATAAAAAAGTGTCGTTTTTGAAAATAAGTTATCATTCATTATTTCTTTAGAGTTTTTACAAACGAGAGGTTCCCAAAATCTATACAATAAAGTCTGAATGATAACGGTTTTTCCATCGTCATGTCATCGCCACTCCGTGCCATTAGTTACCTGAGATAAAACATGCTAAAAAGTCAACACAAAGGTTGAGTGAAATCCATAGGTTTAAGTAATATAATTTGAATGCAAATGCGATATTCGGGTTACGTTGATATACACCCGGTATTGAAAAACATATTTATTATTGCCATTAGCTCATGAATCCGAAGCCTTAGGGTATGGTGATACGTTATAGCCCCTGCGGGTACCTTTGCCAAAATACCCACGTGATTTATAATGATTTGCGATTGGTTACACGTAACTGGGTACACCAACGGGGAGTCCAGCCCAAATAGATCTATTCACATCATTCGCGCTTACTACGGAGAGTAATTAACGGTTCATGATTATGGGGACTTAAAGGCAAAGCAGTTACTTAGGCAATAGTAAATTGAAATAGCATACAGAAATAATTGCATTCATGTTTATAGCATGTATCCCCCTCGCGGGTTTATAAAAAGATTGAAATGCGAGGCTATGAACTCACCTGAACAGTTATAGGGAAATTGATAGCTAATATATAGGGAATGAAAGTAACGGCTTCAACACGGCAATCACAGACAACCTGGGTTAATATATGGCAAGTCTTAGTTTGATTGTATATATAAGTTTTTGGATATCGATGTTGGTTTTGATATAAAAATTATCATAACACCGTTCGGGCCATCATAGTTTAGAAGTCATTCAGTAAACGTTTGTGGAGCTAGGGCACTTTAAATCGTAAACCCAACAACTCAGACAGAACGTAATACCAAGATGAAACTTCTTAATATGAAGCTCCCTAGTATTGTGGTATGATATAGATCCGGGACATGATTTTTGAAAGCACATCGATGATGAATGATATAAGGATTAGAACATAAGTAGTTTTTTTTATTTTATTCAATATCTGGAAATGTTAAGCACGTCAAGCATTAATTAAAGTTATGTCTGGTAATGTTTTGAATATGATTTTATACTTTCTCAAAATGTTACATTTTAGACCATGTGGTTTGGAAAATTGCAAGTAGACCCCTAGGGTTTGCATTTTTACGACTTTGGTCCTTCAACTTTTATTGATATACTAAGTAAACCGTGTACTTTAAAAAGTGACATAATAGACCCCTATAGTTATAACTTTGATAAAATGACACTTTTAGTCCTTTTAGTTATAAGTTTATGAAATTTACGATATATACCCCTTGCATAGATTATAATTATAAAATATGTCCAAATTGCCATTCAAGCTTATTTTAACATTTCAATAGACATTTATAAGTTATAATAAACTAAAATATGAAGTTTTAACATAACACAAGTTTAATTTAACGATTCGTTAAGTTAAAAGGTAAAACGGGTCAAATTAGGGTTTCAAAATGAAAACGCGCGGGTTTTAAGGTCAAATTCTCTTATGACTTATCAAAGCACTTATTTTAACATTATAATAGCTTATTAGGATTGATTATAACAAAAAGATTACAATTTTAACCCCATAGTTGTAAGTAAAAACATGAAATTAGGGTTTCGGGTGTACGGTTTTGGATCAAAAAGGCATAACACTTAGGTTTTTGAGTTCAAAGCTTTATATTATGATTTTAGCAATAACATATGAACATTATGACGTTATGAAAGCAGAACATAAGCTTAGAGAACCTGGTTTGAGCTTATAGATTGGAAACGGGTCAGAATCAGGACTTTCGGCTTCGTATGGCTAGAGTAACGACTCCCGGGCTTCGTTTCTTGGTTTCTTTTGCTTCCTTTCTGTACTTGAGACTTCTTAAGATCTATTAGAATTCATATTGAGCAAGGAGTTGCTACTATGAAGGGTTATAGAGGAGGAAGTGGGGGATGAAGAAAAATGAACAAGGATGGCTTCTATTTATACTTGTGCAAGTTCAAGGAGAGTAAGCAAGGCCTCATTTCTGATCTAGACACATGTACAAGCTAGTATGAGATGTGTTAAGGCTATAAAATGAGGAGTGGAAGGTCTAGGAGTAGCTTAGATGTGTTGGATGACCCCCCTTGCTGCCGCGGCTGAATAGGGCAAAAACATGCACATGGTGCCTTCATTCTTGACTTTGGATAAGTCAAAGCTACTTAGTAAGCTGCTACAAAGAGTCTAGAAGAGTTCTTGGGTGGTCATTTGCACATGGTAGCATTTTAAATGGGTCAAAATGAGTATGGAAGTGGTTCGGGTCATAATTG
Source organism: Tanacetum coccineum (assembly GCA_026074375.1). Taxonomy (NCBI): domain Eukaryota; kingdom Viridiplantae; phylum Streptophyta; class Magnoliopsida; order Asterales; family Asteraceae; genus Tanacetum; species Tanacetum coccineum. The sequence continues at coordinate 11,497 of BQNB010102536.1, read as the reverse complement.
GAGCTCGACGTGTTGTTCAAGGGTTTTTCTAAGGTACATTGTGTTTATAATGATTAAGGATAGATGAAATAGGTTGTTAAGGTCACTGTATTAAAGTAATTATAAAGATTAGCAATTGGTTTGGGTTAAAACGGAGTAGAATTGAAGAAACGAGGTCACGGGTTCAAATAGGGCTTGTTTAGGGTTTTCTTGACTTTCTAGGTTTATATTTCTTGTACATTGGGTCAAGATTGATAGATTATTGATCCTAGGTAGTATATTAAGGATAAATAATAATAATTGATAGGTGGTTTGAGTTAAAATGGGTAGAAAATGAATAAACGGGTCAAAATGATAATTAGGGCATAATTAGGGTTTTCTGGATTCGTTAAGGTTTTCTAGGCTTTGATTTCTTGTACATTGCCAAGTTAATGATAGATAATGATTTGTAAACTCATTTTATGAGTTTACAATGGCCCTTGGTTGGTTATTTGGGATTAGAATGCTTTAAAATGAGTAAACGGGTTAAATGAACCAATTAGGTACATTTAGGGTTTCTAGGATATGTTTTACGTGCAAGTGAAGTAAAATGATGAAGTAATGATGAAATAATGATTGAATAGGATTGATATGATTGTAAAATAAATTATTACAACTTATTTGAGTGTTGGTTTGGGTTTACAATGGATAAAAGCCAAGAAACAGGTCATGGTTTAGAAACTAGCTCGGTTTTAGGGTTTAGGGTTTTGAATTAAGATTTTGAGTACAAAAGTATGAATGAAAGCTTATGAATGGGATAATTAGGGTTTACATATTATAAAATGAGTGTAGTAGCTTGCTCACAAGTGGTGGTGAAGAAATTAGAATGAAAACGGAGGTAAAACGGCTATTTTTAGAGATTATGCTTACAGAACTTATTCATTTGCAGATTTAAGGACTTGTACTTTGATTTAAAGAGATTATATATTTCAAATGAGATGTTATATTACTTGTACATATGATTTAGTAGCTTGTGCATTCACTTTAGGGGTTAACCCTTCCATGAGATTAGGGTTTAAGGCATCCGATAATGGTTTAAAGCTCGTTTTGATATGATGTTGCAAATGGTACCTTATAGGAATAATGTACCTTGTAATAATGATATTATGATATTGACTTGACATGTTATGATGTTTGCTTGACATATATGAAGATAGGATTGCCATAGATAGGTTGCCTGAGCCCGTTAACTTTAGTTATGCAGGTTATATTGCATATTGAGATATTGGCAAAGTAAGTAATGTAATGTAATAAAAAAGCCGAAAAATATCCCTGAAAAAGGTGATTCATATATAATGATAGTTGTACATCAATTAACTTAATAGATATATTACATTTATAAAGATTATGGGTTATATAGTCTCTACCCCTTACAGAAATCTCGTCCCGAGATTTAATTAAACTTGAAGTGATGATTGAAAATAGATGAGGATATTTGGCACGAATTTCATCTTCGCGTTCCCATGTAAACTCTGGTCCTCTTTTAGAGTTCCATCGCACTTTGATTATAGGAATACGACTTCGCTTGAGTTGCTTGATCTCACGGTCCATAACTTCCACTGGTTCTTCTACAAAGTTAAGTTTGTCGTCGAGTTGAAGTTCTTTCATTGGAATAATAAGAGATTCGTCGGATAAGCATTTCTTGAGATTAGAAACGTGGAAAGTATTGTGGATACTACTAAGCTTTTCAGGAAGCTCTAGTCTGTATGCCACTGGGCCAATTCGTTCAAGAATTTTGAATGGTCCAATGTATCGTGGATTAAGCTTTCCTCGTTTTCCGAATCGAAAGATACCCTTGCGAGGTGATACTTTCAACATAACACGATCGCCAACTTGAAATTCTAAAGGCTTTCGCCTTACATTGGCGTAACTTCTTTGTCGATCTCTTGCAGCTTGCAAGCGTTGACAAATTTGTACGATCTTTTCAGTGGTTTCTTGAATTATTTCTGGTCCCGTAAGTTGAGAATCTCCAACTTCGGCCCAGCAAACAGGTGATCTACACTTTCGTCCATAAAGTGCTTCGAACGGTGCTGCCTTGATACTGGCATGATAACTGTTATTGTACGAAAATTCTACCAATGGTAAATGTTTATCCCATCCTTTTCCAAAATCTATGACACAAGCTCGTAGCATGTCTTCGAGTGTTTGGATGGTTCTTTTACTTTGTCCATCGGTTTCAGGATGATAAAGCTTACCAGTCTAGTTGATACCCAAGCATTTTGTAATGAATTGTACAGAATCTTGGATGTGAAGATGACTGTCACGATCCGAGAATGGTAAGAGTTGTATGCCATATCGAGAGACTATTTCTTTGATGTATAACCTCGTAAGAGTTTCCATACTATCAGTCGCTCGAATGGGAATGAAATGCGCTGATTTGGTAAGACGATCGACAATGACCCAGATGGCATCATGTCCGGTTGAGGTTTTTTGGGTAGCATTGTGACAGAAATCCATTGTTATCCTTTCCCATTTCCACATAGGAATTTCTGGTTGTACCAATAAGCCAGATGGCTTTTGACATTCTGCTTTAACTCTAGAACATGTCAAACACTTGCTAACATATTCTGCGATGATTGCCTTCATGTTAGGCCACCAATAGAGTTTCTTTATATCATGGTACATCTTATCAGAACCCGGGTGAATAGAATATTTAGAGTGATTATGAAGACTCAAGCATGAATAAGTCACTCAACCCCGCCAATAAGTTAACCAGTCTTCGGTTTTATTGATACAACGAGTTCCGTCAGGGATGAATATTCGAATGATAGTCCATCCTCCTAGGTTCTCGCTTTTGACATTTTCTTCTTTGAGGGCTTCATTTTGGGCTTCGAGGATTGAGATAGGTATATTGGATGAACGGTTAAGAAAAATGCTCTGAACTCGGAGAGGTTTGTTCTTTTCTTTCGACTTAAGGCATCCTGCTAAAACATTGTGCCTTACCAGGATGATACAAAATCTCACATCATAACCTGCGGTAATTCTAACCATCGCGTTGCCTTATATTCATTCTTTATGATGAAAGAATATGTTTTACAAGCACTTGTGACAGTGAAAACTAACCACATTTGTACCGTATAGATAGTGACTCCAGATTTTAAGAGCGAATATTACTGTTCCAATTCGAGATCGTGAGTAAGTATAGTTTTTCATCATGAAGGTATGAGTTTCGAGATGCATAAGCAATGACTTTTTGCTCGTTGCATTAGGACATGCTCTAACCCACTTGAAGAGAATGCATCACAGTAACCGACAAAATTATCGATTCCTTCTGGTAATGGTAAGAATGATGCTTCACAGAGTTTTTGTTTAAGGAGGTTGAAAAGCTTATTCATGTATCTCGCTCCGATATAACTTTGTTTTTCTGGGTTAATTAGTCAAAGCTTTGGCTATCTTTGAAAAACCTTTGATAAATCTTCGGTAATAGCTGGCGAGTCCTAAGAATTAACGCACTTTCGTGGGTGTAGTAGGAGACGTCCAATTCTTAACAGCTTCAATCTTGGCAGGATCAACATGAAGTCCTTGACTATCGATGAGATGACCAAGAAATTGCATGATATGAATCCAAAAATCACATTTAGAGAACTTGGCATACAATTTCTCTTTTCGGAGTAATTCCAAGATAATCCTGAGATGATTTGCATGTTCTTCTTTGTCGCGAGAATAGATAAGAATATCATCGATAAACACTATTACGAATTTATCTAGATATGGTTTACATACACAATTCATGAGATCCATGAATACAGCAGGTGCGTTTGTTAAACCAAATGGCATGACTTGAAATTCATAGTGTCCGTATCTCGTTCTGAAAGCAGTCTTAGGAATATCTTCTTCCCTCACTCTCAGTTGATGATAACCTGATCTTAAGTCGATTTTTGAATAAACGCTTGAACCTTGAAGTTGATCGAATAAGTCATCAATTCTTGGTAATGGATAACAATTCATTATGGTAAGTTTATTCAACTCTCGGTAATCAATACACATTCTGAAAGATCCGTCCTTCTTTTTAACAAATAAGACAGGAGCTCCCCAAGAGTGAATGTACTTGGCTAATGAAACCTCGGTCGTTTAGTTCTTGAAGTTGGTTAAGATAACTCCGAGCATTTCTGAAGGAGTAAATCATAAGTGTTCGAGCTACAGGCACTCCGGGATTAAAGTCCGATTTGGAATTCTACTTGACGAACGAGAGGGAGACCAGGTAGATCTTCAGGAAAAACATCTGGAAATTCTTTGACTACGGGAATGTCTTTTAGTTTCTTCTCGTCTGATTTCTTCTCCATTACTTGAATCATGAAAACTTGACAACCTTGGGATATATACCTTTCGGTTTTTATACAGGATATGAGATTTAGTCGAGTTTTACTTCGATCACCTCGAATGATTAGAGTTTCACCGTTGATAGGAATGTGAACAACTTTTTCGTCACATAGAAAATTGGCACGATAATAGATAACCAGTCCATACCAATGACTACGTCGAAACTACCAAGTTTAATTGGCATGAGATCGATTTCAAAAGGTTGATTTAGCAGGGTTAAAGTGCAGCCTTTAATAACAGTATTTGTGCTTACTAAGTTTCTGTCAGCCATTTCGATATTGTAAAAGGTATCTATTGTAATAGACGGAATATTTAGCTTAGAGGCAAGCGATATGGATATAAAGCTTCTATCAGCTCCGGAATCAAACAATACTTTGACTAAATGCTGATTTAATAGAAACATACCCGTAACTACATTCGGGTCTTGTTGAGCATTCCTATCTTTCAGCATGTAGGCTCTTCCTTGGGCATTGATGTTGGTCTTGCGGCACTGATTTGTGTAGTGTCCTTTCTCACCACAAGCATGGCAAACCACTGTCACTGGGAGTTGATTACTTCCGGTGGCTGGCTTCTTGCTTCGACATTTTCTTGCTTAAAAAAAAAAAAAAAAAAAAAAAAAAAAAAAAAAAAAAAAAAAAAAAAAACAAATGGCCCACCTTGTTGTCAAATATAACATTTTGCAGTACAAGAATCGTTTGTGATGGAAATTGCAATCTCTGCACAAAGGGAGATCTCCGGCATACCTACCGTTTTCTGATGGAGTAACAGCATAGGCTCTACTAGCTTCTTGTCTCAGTTTTGTTATTGACAATGTTGTAGCGATTGTTGGTGATTGCGTAGTTGTTGCTGCGGGAGCTGTTGTTGAAAGTTCTATCTTGTCGTCAAACTTTCTATTGTATCAACAGTAATTGCATTTGGAGCATGCTAGTTTACTTATCCATTAGCCTTTGGCTATGTTGATGGCTTCCTCTAAAGTTTGAGTTTAGAGCATAACAAATACCTTCAATGCTTCGAGGCAGTCCCGATAAAAGCTTCCATATTTTATCATGTTTGGCACCATGTTTGAACATAGAACCGTTAATTCTTGGCAATCTTCAACTTAAGGTTTAAGATCCATTTTCCTTTACATCAGATTGTAAAAGTTACTTCTTCCATCTTCCGGATCCAGTCCAGGGACAATACTTGTTCGAACAGGAAGCCTTTAACTAAGTCCAGGTGGTTTGATTAGCTTGCTCTATTCCCATAGGCTGGGCATATGCATTCCACCAGGACAAGGCATCGTTAGTTAAAGTACCAGTAGCAAATGTTACTTTGTTTTCTTCGGCACATCTGCTACGAGAGAACACTGATTCGGTTTGTTCAAACCAGCGAATAAGGCCTACTGCTCCTTCCGTACCATTAAAGTAGAAAGGTTGACAGCTAATGAACTCTTTGTAGTTTCCCGTTTTTACTGCAGGAGTTCCAGTAGGACCGGTGTTCCTGTCGGGATTACTAGCACTTGCCATTGTTGCAGCTTGAGCTTCTAGAGCCGAGGTGACACTATCAGCAACTAACTTTCTAATGGCATCTTGAGTCATAGCTGGTGCTTCCGTTGTTGATGCTCTTTTTGGAGGCATTCTACCAACAAAAGATAACACGTAATAAGAATGATATCACAAGTATAACGCTTGTTCTTCTTTAAAATGATTAAAGAGAAATGCTTATTCTTGAAATGCTTAAAGAATAATGCTTCATTTAAGCATTTTTAACAATGGTGATATCTAAAGGTATGATGATGAATGTACGATGGATAAATGAATGATGAATAATGATGAGATGAATAAAGTGGTAAGAAACAACAAGGTAGGTAACGGGATTGCCTTTGTATTTAAGAACAACTTGCCTTAGTACTATACATAGTCAAGATTTGACAAGTGTTTTTATTTATACCACACATCTCGTGGCTAGGTTAAAGCTAAAAACTGAAATTTTAAACTGAAACGGATGAATCATTCCATGGGTTCTTGAGTTCAATAGATAGAGTTCATGAGATTTCATGTCAGCTTGGTTGACGAGTTTCCATTCATTGATAACTTCTGCTAATTCAGCAATTCTGTAGCGAGCTAAGGAAATCTTATGGTTGGATCCTATTTGCTTTCTCTAGAGTTTTTGAAATCTGAAGTAATGACTGCTGAAGTTTCTGTGCTAAGGCGTCAAGTTACGTTAGATGTAATTATTGTTCCTTTACCGAGACCTTCGATGTCGTTTTCAATATGTTCAAAACGTTCAGGAGGGATTTCTTCTAGATAACATTGAATACCCTGAATTTGCTCTTCGTGTCGCTCGATATTTTGACTTCAGAGCTTATCGCCAATCTCAAAAAAGGTTTTTGAACGTGTAAAAGAAGGTGATTTTGGAAGTGAAAGAAGTCCTCTGGAAGGAAAAATTCTTGAGTTTTTTAGGCGTAGATAATTGGAGGCGGATTGGTGAATTTTCAGTATAGATTAAGCTATATAAAGCTTTCATGTAAGGACATCGGAAAATAACGAAAAGGGTCGGGGGGCAATTCCAAATAAATTGGAAGCACTAGAGTAAGTTTTCCCTGGAGAGGCCGGGACATAATCCGGAGAAACCGGGGGAATATAGTTTGGAAAATTAGAAGAAAAGACATCCTCTAAATTTGCAGTAGGATGGTTGGGGGAAGACATCGTTCTGCTTAACAACCCAGCAGTAAATAACATAAGTTATTTATTTAGTAATAAAAAGTTAGTAACTTTACATACCATCTCCGGGAGAAATAGCGGCACGGAGGACTTTCTTGAGGAAAAAGAAAAGAAGTTATAGTTAAGGTTTTAACCTTGTTCTCTATAATGTTGGCTCTTGATACTAAATCTGTAACACCCCCATTTTTACATATAGCAGCAGAAGCTAATCTGGGGTATTACTTCAAGGTACAACAGTCATAATCATAGAAAACGAATCAAAAAGAGTCGTTTATGTAAAATAAGTTTAACATTTAATTATTTCATTCAGGAGTTTTTACAAGAAGAGGTCCCAACATCTGTATTTACAAATTGTGAATGAAAACGGTTTTTTCCATCTTCAGTCTCGCCACTCCGTGCCATAGATACTGAGATTACAACATGCTAAAAAGTCCATCCACAAAGGGTTGAGTGAAATCCATAGGTTTAAGTAATTTAATTTAAATGCAAATGCGATATTTGGGTTACGTTGATATATACCCAGTATTGAAAACATAATTTATTATTGCCATTAGCTCATGAATCTGAAGCCTTAGGGTATGTTGATACGTTATAGCCCCTGCGGGTACCTTTGCCAAAATACCTGTGTGATTTCTAATGATGTGCAGTTGGTTACACGTAACTGGGTACACGAACGGCGAGTCCAGCCCAAATAGATCTATTCATATCATTCGCGCTTACTACGGAGAGTAATTAACGGTTCATGATTATGGGGACTTAAAGGCAAAGCAGTTACTTAGGCAATAGTAAATTGAAATATCATACAAAAATAATTTCATTCATGTTTATAGCATGTATCCCCCTCGCGGGTTTATAAAAAGATTGAAATGCGAGGCTATGAACTCACCTGAACAGTTATAGGGAAATTGACAGCTAATGTATAGGGAATGAAAGTAACAGCTTCAACACGGCAATCACAGACAACCTAGGTTAATATATGGCAAGTCTTAGTTTGATTGTATATATAAGTTTTTGGATATCGATGTTGGTTTTGATATAAAAATTATCATAACACCGTTCGGGCCATCATAGTTTAGAAGTCATTCAGTAAACGTTTGTGGAGCTAGGGAACTTTAAATCGTAAACCAAACAACTCAGACAGAACGTAATACCAAGATGAAACTTCTTAATATGAAGCTCCCTAGTATTGTGTATGGATATTAGATCTGGGACATGATTTTGAAAGCACATGATGATGAATGATATAAGGATTAGAACATAAGTAGTTTTTATTTTTTTTTATTCAATATCTGGAAATGTTAAGCACGTCAAGCGTTAATTAAAGTTATGTCTGGTAATGTTTTGAATATGATTTTATACTTTCTCAAAATGTTACATTTTAGACCCTGTGGTTTGGAAAATTGCAAGTAGACCCTTGGGGTTTGCATTTTTAGACTTGGTCTTCAACTTTTATTGATATACTAAGTAAACCTTGTACTTTAAAAAGTGACATAATAGACCCCTATAGTTATAATTTTGATAAAATGACACTTTTAGTCCTTTTAGTTATAAGTTTCTGAAATTTACGATATATACCCCTTGCATGGATTATAGATAACAAACATGTCCAAATTGCCATGAAAGCTTATTTTAACATTTCAATAGACATTTATAAGTTATAATAAACTAAAATATGAAGTTTTAACATAACACAAGTTTAATTTAACGATTCGTTAAGTTAAAAGGTAAAACGGGTCAAATTAGGGTTTCAAAATGAAAATGCGCGGGTTTTAAGGTCAAATTCTCTTATGACTTATCAAAGCACTTATTTTAACATTATAATAGCTTATTAGGATTGATTATAACAAAAGTTTACAAGTTTAACTCATAGTTTAAGTAAAAACATGAAATTAGGGTTTCGGGTGTACGGTTTTGGATCAAAAAGGCATAACACTTAGGTTTTTGAGTTCAAAGCTTTATATTATGATTTTAGCAAGAACATATGAACATTATGACGTTACATGAGCAGAATATAAGCTTATAGAACCTGGTTTAAGCTTATAGCTTGGAAACGGGTCAGAATCGGGACTTTCGGCTTCGTACGGCTAGAGTAACGACTCTCGGGCTTCGTTTCTTGGTTTCTTTTGCTTCCTTTCTGTACTTGAGACTTCTTAAGATCTATTAGAATTCATATTGAGCAAGGAGTTGCTACTATGAAGGGTTATAGAGGAGGAAGTGGGGGATGAAGAAGAATGAACACACTATGCCCCTATTTATACTTGTTTCAAGCTTAGATGAGTAAGCAAGTCTTAGGATCTGGTCTTGACACCTCAAGGGTCTAGTATAGAAGGTGTATAAGCTAGAAAATGATGAGTAGAAGGTCTAGAAACTAGCTTGAATGTGTTGGCTTGTTTCTTTGATGCCGCGGCTGAAGTAAGCAAAAACAAGGCCATGTGCTTCTCAAATTTGACCAAGGATTGGTCTAAGTAGGTGCATAATCTGCTTGAAGGTTTCTAGAAGAGTTCTTGGGTGGTCATTTGCACATGGTAGCAATTTAGAGGGGTTAAAATGGTCATAGAAGCAAACCGGGTCTATTTTGGGTTCGACGGGTTCTTCAAAGGTTTTAACAAGGTACATTGTGTTATAAATGATTAAGGAATGATGAAATAGGTTGTTAAGGTCTGGGATTAAAGTAATTAGCAAAGATTAGCAATTTGTTTGGGTTAAAACGGATTAGAATTGAAGAAATGGGAGTACGGGTTCAACTAGGGCTTGTTTAGGGTTTTCTTGACTTTCTTGGTTTATATTTTGCATACTTTTGATTAGGAATGATGGAATACAAATCCTAGGGATTAAATAAAGTATTATTAATGAAGTTTAATCGTTGGTTTTAGTTAAAATGGGTTGAATTTGAAAGAATAAGCCGTAGCTTGGAATTAGGGTTCATATAAGGCTTTTAGGGTTTTCTAGCTTTGTAATTCTCGTACATTGTTGAAGCAAGGATGGTTAATGATGGATAATAGTTTGTAAACTCATATCATGAGTTTACAAAGGTTCTAGATTGCTTATTTGAGATTGAACGGGTTTAAAGCGAAATAAATGGGTCAAATGATCATTTTAGGGTTCATTTAGGGTTTCTTGGATTCAATCTTTGTGTAAATGAATTAGGATTATGAAATAATGATGGAATAGGATCAATAATGTTATAAAATAAGTTATTACAACTTATTTGAGTGTTGGTTGAGTTTTAAAATGGATAAAGATCGATAAACGGGTCATAGGTTACTATTTAGCTCGGGTTAGGGTTTCTAACCTTGGTTTCTTGTGAATTCACGATATAAGAATGATTATGGATTGAAAATATGATGTATGACTTGCTTACATCTTGTACTTGATAGATTGTACAAGATTACTTAGGAAAATGGAGGTAAAACGACTATTTCGGATATCGTGCATTAATGACTTGTATACTGAGCTTTTAGAGACTTGTACTTTAACTTGAAGAGATTTTATATTTCAAATGAGATGTTATATTGCTTGTACATATGCTTCAGAACCTTGTACATTCATTTTAGATGTTAACCTTTCCATGAGATTAGGGTTTAGGGGCATACGATAACGGTTTAAAGCCCGTTTAGATATAACGTTGCGAATAATACATTATAGGAATAATGTACTTTGTAATAAGAATATGATGATATTGACTTGACATGTTATGATGTTTTCTTGACATATATGAAGATAGGATTGCCATAGATAGGTTGCCTGAGCCCGTTAACTTTAATTATGCAGGATATATTGCATATTGAGATATTGGCAAAGTAATGTAATATAATAAAGCAAAAAATTTCCCTGAAAAAGATGAGTTCATATATAATTGATAGATTGTACATCATCTAACTTAATAGATGGATATTTACATTTATGAAAATTGCAGGTTGTTATAGTCTCCACCCCTTACAGAAATCTCGTCCCGAGATTTAATTGGATTTTGATGTGATGATTGAAAACGAATAAGGATATTTGGCACGAATTTCGTCTTTCACGTTCCCATGTAAATTTTGGTCCTCTTTTAGAGTTTCATCGCACTTTGATTATAGGAATACGACTTCGCTTTAGTTGCTTGATCTCACGGTCCATAACTTCCACTGGTTCTTCTACAAAGTTGAGTTTGTCGTCTTGTTGAAGTTCTTTCATTAGAATAACGAGAGATTCGTCGGATAAGCATTTCTTGAGATTAGGAATGTGGATACTACTAAGCTTTTTAGGAAGCTCTAGTTTGTATGCCACTGGGTTAATTCGTTTAAGAATTTTGAATGGTCTAATGTATCGGGTATTAAGCTTTCCTTGTTTTCTGAATCGAAAGATATCTTTGCGAGGTGATGCTTTCAACATAACACGATTGCCAACTTGAAGTTCTAAAGGCTTTCGCCTCACATTGGCGTAACTTCTTTGTCGATTTCTTGCAGCTTGCAAGT
>BQNB010102535.1:0-24223 GCA_026074375.1 Tanacetum coccineum | reverse complement strand
TTCTCGTCGCGATGGTGTATTTTTTGTCGTTTGACTATTTACCGTTTTCAAGATATTTTATTTTTAAAAAAGAGGTGAAAATGGAGTTTTTTAATTGGTTTTTTTATTTGATAAGAAATGGATGGGTAGGATGTGTTCTTTTGTTCTTTGAGATCACCTCATATCATTCAAATGAATACCTTCAATTTATTTTATTCAAAATTTCATTATTTTATTGCGGTTATATAATTTTAAGCAGTTTGGTTTATGCTGGATGCAGGTGTTTGAGTGGAGCTTTCAAAATCAAGGAAAGATTCTTTGGTCCACACATTGCAACAGGTATGCAGTTTTCTACCCATTAAACTGGTAAAAACAGTTATAAGTGATTGATTTGAGTGTTGCTGATTATGTAGGTTCGGTAATCCTAAGAAATCCCCATATTATAACAATAATCGTGGTGGCCGTTGAAGAGTTAAAAAAGATGTCCCTGCTAAAAACTTGAAGCATGAAAGACGCCGCAGAAATATATCGAGTAAGTATCTTCTCCAGCTGAGATCTGTAGTACCGAAGATCAGCAAAAATAGCCTATGTAATTTATGCCTGTATGTTAGTTACTTTGGGTTTGGTTTGAATATAATGATCATCAAGGGGTGTTTGGATTTTTTTAGTTTGCTTTAATCACTGCTCTAGAAATGAACGCCACGGGTTGGTATGGGATCGTTTGAAATGGGTAATCTTTGACAAAGTGGCAAAGCACCTTTGCAAATTGCTGCTGCTAATATGTTCTCTTTGTCTATTTGACTGCTATTAAAATGAAGGTTGTATAGCCGCTTAGCCACTGTTAATTTTAAATGTGCATCTACGATACTTTTGCTTAAATCCTCAAACCGATATAGGTGGATAGCTAATATATTGGTATGTGGTAGTCAACTTCTTTATGTAGGGGAAAACTGTCTTATGCACCAATCATAAGTATATTGTTTTTTTGTGATTCTTCTCTTGGGACACATAAAATATTTCTTTCCCATATTCACTCTTCTAAACAAAACAATTTATCAATGGCTGCTGCTGTTTAATTGTTCGTTGGAACTATCTCCCAATCACCCACCTTAAACTTTTAACCATTGGATCATCTCTCATTTCTTTTAAACATTCGAACCCATTAAAGAATTACTGCCTTAAAGGTTTTAGAAATGTAAAAATTTATGCACTTGATGGCCGTCAGTTTAAGTTCGCATTGTAAATGGGTATTCGAAAAACTCGGCCTGATCGTATAGTTTCCTTGAAATCTGTTGGCTTGGATACCAGCATTACATCTAATGTAGTACAAGCTGTATGTGAAATGGCTTAAATTTTTATGGGTTTATTTTAAGGCTTTGCATATATTATATCTGTTTCATTTTGATAAATGTATTCGGTTTTCGGATTGGTTAAACTGTAGGGCAGACTACGACTCACATTTAGGTAACCAATGGGAATAACTGAGCTAAATGATACAGAGGGCGTGGAACTTATTGATTCGGTGCTTGAATGTTGTTAAGAAAGAGGTGGAGAATTGTGATTTGTTACATGGTATGGTTTTGTTTTGTTTTTTTGGTTAAAATGGGTCATATCAACTGAATGGGTCATATCAACGGAATGTAATCATAAATGACCTTTTTTAAGCTAAAGACACTAGATGTGGCGTTACAACTTATTTTGCATGAAAACTGATCAGTATGCCCGTCATTTGTTAAATGACGGGTCATATGGGTAAATAAATTGGCTAAGAGCGAAACGGGTCAGACAGGTAAGGCTAAAATTAAAGTTTCTATGAGATGAAGACTTCATATGGGTTCAGGTCACAATAAGTCATCTTTGTGTTCGGGTTAAAATGGGTCATATCAACTGAATGTAATCATAAATGACCTTTTTTTAACGCAAAGGGGTAAGTGTGCCACCTATAATGGGTCAGATAGAGAAAGTAGACTATTGATAGAGAAAGTAGACTATTTACTTGGTTCATAGGTTGTTGGTTCACCCCTCTGCAATTTTTAATGCGCTATGCCTTACTTACCTTTATTGGATTTTTTTAATGCATCAAATACGGTATGAGCGATTGTTGCTGCAAAAGTTGACCACATAAAGGGGAGTCATAACTGGCACATGGAGCAGCCTTTTGTAAACTCTTTCCCGTAGGATTAATGGAGTAGTGCCAAATTGTAGGATTGAACAATTGCATCGTTTATCGGTTGTTTTTTATATAAAAGCTTTATTTCAAAGACTTATGTGCCGCAAAGTTATTTCACACAGAGCTTGGGTTACAATTGAACTTAATAGATTATGACCGGTGGAGGTAATGTATATAGGTATAGGTATTTTAATAGCTATATGAACCAAACAATTCTGCAACATAAATATATTTGAAATGATTATATTTGTGTACCCATACATGTTCAAGTTATATATTCCCTCCGTTATTACAACTTTTACATAGCAGAATTACAGTTTGAACGTTTTATGCAAAGTAATCAGTTCGTTACATAGAATGACAGAAACTTTTTCTTCTTCGGTTCTACCTACTGTTTTTAGTCATTTAAGAAAATGATATCGTCTCTTTTTTAGCTTGATGTCATTGACAAGCATCTCAAAAGTCTAATAGACGTCGTGCGTGATATTTCTTTGAATTTTACAAAAATGCTATACATGTTGTCAACAATCAATCTACTGCTATTTGTTAGTGACACTTGAAAGTAGGAAAAATGGTAGCCGGGTTCTTTACTTCCAAAGCGAAACCTGTTTCCCCTTTTTATAGTTATTGGTTTTGTATTTTGTGATCTCAGATTGAATATTTTCTATACCAACAGGTGGAGTTTACAACTGATTTCGTAAACGGGTGTAAGGTACACTTTAACATTCATAATCTCTATTTTCTATCGCATCATTTTTCTCTATATGTATATATTTTGACTTGGGTTGTGGCCCTGTACAGAAAGAAACCGACCCCGGATGAACTCGAAAACATGCCTTATGCATGCGATTATGGATGTTCTGGATTTTGGTCTTTACATAAAACTATTTAGTAATATTGCATACTATAGGAGAGTTGCCAATAATCAGAAAACCAATTTTTTAAGTGCTTCATAATTCTGCTTTTAAGGAATGAAGAGGTAACAAACACGCATTCAGATTAGGGGGTGTTTAGGATAGCTTATGTGAATGTTTATCTGCTTAGTGCATTTTTAGAAGCATATATGCAGGTATTAGTGCTTGGATCGAACCTGTCAATTTTAAAGCAGGTTGGTATGTTATAAGCCAATAATAGGGGGTGTTTGGGATTGCTTATGGAGCAATTAAGGTTAGTAGACCTTCATGTGTTACTGTTCTCATTACGTGTTCTTGCAGAAAAGATGCATTGTGTTGTTACGGCAATCAATATTGTTACATTTTAAGGCAAACTGAAGTTGTCTCTAGGGTTGTGGAAAAACTCTGACCAACTTCATGGTTTTGAATCATGCATGCAATTAGAAGTAGGAAAACACTAATTAAGTAGTTTAACCTACGTTTCAAGTTCATGGCATTAGGACTAGATGTAGGTTATGTTTTAGCATTGTCTATTTAAAGAATTTTAAGTTGTTTGAGAATTATCGAAAATTTGCTTCCGAAATTGTCTTTCTTCTTCTTGTTTCTTTGGGTCGAACTAACCACCTCGATATCCGGGTTCTATCATTTGGTCGCTTTCATTGTTGATTCTCCATGCCTTCCCGTAAAGACACATTCAAACGTACGATCAACCCAAGTTTAAAAGACAAATAAACGCCTTAAAACACCAATAAATTTGATACCCTTAATGACACACCTCATTCCAAACGCCCACCGCCACCCCCACACCGCCAACACCACCACAACCACCACCTAAACCAATCACGCCCACCTAAATAATACTAACTACCAATTTAGAACCGCTCAAACTCGTTTGATTGGATATTCCAAGCTAACAATTACATTGGAGTATTACTCCATCACAAAAGCAGCTCCTCAAGTGTTACACTTAGTGTTTTTTACTTTTTCGGAGACGACGTTAAGTTGGTACAAACATCTTTATTGAGGAATAAAAAATACTGCTTAGGTACATGGGCCGCCGATTTTGCACGAGCATAGGAACTTCCGTTTTGGTCCCTCAACTACGATATTCCCATTGGCCACACTCTTTAAACTAAAGCAAACCTCCACTGTTCTCAGCTCCTACCAAACCGAGTGAAAGAATTACCAATTGTGTTGTCACGGCGTCTCCCTACCAGAAAGCTTTACTAAATTGCCTTCCTATCGGGCTTCGTGCTGATATACGAGAATGAAATATCCATCCATTCACCCAACATCACTCCATCAAGACCTGATGGAATTGCCAAATAATCGAAGACCAAGATTACCTTAGCCCAAAACCATGTTTCACTATCACCCGCGAACTACACATACCAATCTTCACCACTTCCACTGATATCACAGGTACCTTACTCCCCAATTGAAACCCCCAAAATCAAAACCCACTGTTTACCAGCCCCGACCATCATCACCTAAACCAACCTTACCTTTCACCTCACGACTATCGACCGAAGGCACTCATAAAGCGAGAGATGTGGTTCCTATGTCTTTAGTTTGTTTGACACCGAAAAGTTTATCCCAGGGCCACAAATTGTACCCACCCAGTTTTTGTTAATTGTTGACAACGTTGACAAACGACCACCTGAGACAATCTTCTCCACGCCAACGATATCCGAGGCACAAAATATCTGATCAACCCGACCCAGCAACCCTCTTTTCTGTCACTCTAGGGACGCTGCCGCCTTCGGCCTCCAATCCCCGCGTGCCCGTCTCGGGTCACCGGCTACATTCGAACCAACTGTTTACATCCTAATGATTGTGGCAGCACCCATAATATTATACAACCCCGAATCGCAAACATCCTAACCCATTACACCCACCAGCCATTACTCCGTTGTTTCCAGTCTATAGGTCGGAAGTGGACACTTCTCGGAAAATGCAAGTTTTTTTCAAGCCACCCATATAGAAATCACAAGACCCGGTTCGATGTTCCCTTATTTGTCATTCCAGTGCAAGGAGCTGATGTCATTCTTGGGCTTGCATGGTTAAGCTCCTTAGGCCCCATCCTTGCTGACTTCTCAATTCCCCAATTGTCATTCAATGTTAATGGGTCACCATGCGTCACAAGGTCAACCATTTCTGGCCCCTGTTACACCAAGTACTTATTCACTCCAGCTTTCGAAAAAAAAACTTCTGTGGCATCCTACACTCCATGATCTATCACCACTACCCTCCCCAACCACAACACTTAACCCACATCACTGCCAGACCCCCACCATCGATAAAAACTTCTCACCAAATTCCAACCACTCTTCGAACCACCACCACAGCACTTTCCCACCACCAGACCATACGACCATCATATTCCACTCGCCACAAACCCATCTATAACCACAGATATGTCAACATACAAACCCTATCGCTTCCACCACATTACCAAAGAGGATTATGACATCTCTCATATCTAAGATTTGTTAACCGTATGGTGTCATTACAACCTAGCCAAAGCCCATACTCATCTCCGGTATTAATCGTGCAAAAGTAGCTGGCACTGGAGGTTTTTGTGTCGATTACCGAGCTTAACGCCGCCACCTATTCGCGACCCGATTTCCATTCCCACTGTAGACGAAATTTCTCGATGAGACCTAACGGATCCAAAATCTTCTCCAAAATCGATCTCCGAGTCGGATAACACAATTCGAGTCGGCCACCAGGTTGATATTCACAAAACTGCATTTCGAACCATGACGGTCAACTACGAGTTTCGGGTTATGCAATTAGGCCTTACCAACGCGCCATGAAGACATTCCAAGCTGCACTGATTATGATTTATTTCGGCCAGTTTTACGAAAAAATTCGTCTTGGTTTTCTTTGATGATGATCTGGTTTTACAGTGAACGCTCTTACCAACCCATTATGAAAACACCTCAGTTTTCGTCTTCCACACCCCTACACGAAAAACCAATACCATGCCAAGGCATCCAAATGCCTACTTTGACTAGAGCATTCCATACAGTTTGCTAGGGCCACCATTTATTTTCGCTGGATGGCGTACAGGCCGACCCCAAAACAAACTGAAGGCTATCAAAAATCTTGGCCTAACCCAATACTCTTTAACAAACCTTACGTGCTTTTTTGGGCCCTAAACGCGGTACCTACCGCAGATTCGTCTAACCTATGTCCAATATTGCCTCACACTTAACAAGACAACTCAAAAACCTTCGTTCACATGGAACGCCGCAGCCAACAGTGCCTTCACCAAACTCAAAGACGCCATGACCCACCTCATCACATTAGCGCTGCCCAATTTCTCTGAGCCATTCGATCTTACCACAGACGCATCTGGTGTCGCTATTGGAGCGGTGCTCTCTCAAAACGACAAACCCATCTCCTTCTTCAGCAAGAAATTATGTGACCGGATGCAAGCCAATTCCACATACATTCGCGAATTATATGCGATCACTGAAGCAATAAAAAAATGGCGGCAATATCTACTGGGTCGAAAGTTCCGAGTTTTCACAGATCATCATAGCCTAAAGCACCTTCTCACCCAAAAAGTACAAAAACCCGGTACAAAATGATGGCTCACCAATACTTTTGGGTTATGATTTCGAAGTACCTATAAACAGGGCCAAAGAAAATAAGTTCGGATGCCTTAGCAGACCCGGACACAGCTACATACATGGCAATTTCAAGCCCCAGGGCAAATGGCTAGATGAACTGTTCGTTTTTACAAAATACAGATCCTGAGGGACAGAAGTTGATTGAAGAATTGGAGCCAAAATTCACAACATATTCCTCAACACACACATCACAATGCTTAGGTCTATTGTTCAAGGAGGCTTTTGATTACTAACATTCAAAATATTCGTTTACTTATTTTGCAGGAATTCCATGCATCGAACAATTGGGTGGACACTCTGGTGTCAAGGCCACACTTCAACGCCTACTACCATCTTTTTACTGGCCAACTATTAAAGCCGATGTCACTGACTTCATCAAGAAGTGCTCAGTCTGCCAATCTACAAAGTACCCCAACCTCAAGCTCATAATGGTATACTACAACCCCTTACCCAACCCCCTACCAAAGACGTGGTATGACATATACAATGGATTTTATAACCAACATTCCACCTACCAATGGCAAGACTACAATTTGGGTATCGTGTGATTCGTCTCTCCAAGTTCTGCATACTTTTTTTGTTTTAATAGCCCTACACTCACTATAAGGGCCAACTTCCCTTGCCATATCTCCTCAAATGATATCTTCCGCCGCATGGCGCCTTCCCAACTCGGATACCTCAAATCGACGACCCGCTCTTTTCTTAAGCCACTTATTGACCCAACCTTTTCAAACAAATTGGGTACAAAACTCCGCCTCTCAAGTGCTTCCATCCCCAAACCGCGACGGCACCAAACAAAGTGGTCAACCGATGTTTAGAAGCCTACCTACGAGCTTTCGTTCATGATGAACCCCGAATGTGGAATCGCTATCTTTATCTGGCCGAGTTTTGGTATAACACAAGTTTCCACTCCTCTATTAAAATGACACCATTTCGGGCAATGTACGGACGTGAAGCAGCCACATATTTCTGAATACTACCATGTTCAAACCACACGGCCCTCATCGAGAAGTCATTAAGGGGTAACACCAACGCCTCACCACAATTCCTGAAAATAGCTCTCGAAACCACTCGCCAACGGATGTCTAAACAGGCCAACAAAAAGAGACTTGATAAACAGTTTCAAGTAGGTGATTTTGTCTATCTACGCCTTCGCAATTATCGTCAGAATTCAGTCGCAGCAAGAGACAATCAAAAGCTCTCCAAACGATTTTTTGGACCCTACCGTGTCTTAGAAAGAATAGGTCCAGTGGCCTACCGGCTAGAACTGCCTATAGCATCCAGGGTGCACCCGGTATTTCACGTGTCGCTCCTTAAAGAAAGCCACTCACAAACCGCCTCCTCCGAGTTTCCAAGCGAATGGCTAAACGATGCACCTTCGTATGATCCACAACCAGAATCAATCTTACGACGACGCCAATCAGGAGATAAACAGGACAATACTCGTCAAATGATGAACCTTACCGAACATGATGAAAGCACCTGGGATGATCTCCAACCCCCCCCAATGAAATTTCAACTCGTTTTCCTGACTTTATCGGACACGAGGACGCGTCCGTTCTCCAACGGGAGGGTATTGATACGACCCATTCACAGGCAGCCCAACTTCCATCTAGGCCCAAACGGATTCACAAGAAGCCCAGCAGGTTACTTGACTGAAGAAGTCTCCTAGGGTTGTGGAACAACTCTGCCAACTTCCCTGGTTTTTCTCATGCATGCACTTAGAAGTAGGGAGACCACTAATAAAGTAGTTTAACCACGTCCTTTCCATGTTCTGAATTAGACTAGGCTGTAGTTTATGTTTCCGTTGCTATTTAAAGCAATTGTAAGTTGTTGAAGAATTTTCAGAAAAATTTGATCCCGATTCAGAATTGTCTTTCTTCTTCTTGTTTCTTTGGGAGAACTAACCCACCTCGAATACGGGTTCTATCAGTTACTGTTCTCATTACGTGTTCTTGCAGAAAAGATGCATTGTGTTGTTACGGCAATCAATATTGTTACATTTTAAGGCAATGGATTTTAAATTGATCATGTGTTATGGTCCATCAACTTGCAGAAACAGAAATCTGTCCCCTTGGAAGACCTTGCTGCAGAATTCAAGCTACGAACTCAGGTATGCTAAAATTTCTTCCTTTTGGGGTTTAAAGTTTTGTGTCCTTTTTGGCTTACCCGTCTGTTGTAAAACATTCAGTTGTTGAAAATGTGTTTGTAGATTTTTCCCATAGACAACAACTTTGGAAAAAAATTATTTAAAATTAAGGTGCAAGCATCACAATACCACTAATAACACATTTGACTGATAATGCTTTACTAGGAGAAATTTAGATTATAAAACGTCACATTAATGTAATTGTTACACATTAATATAATTGTTACACACGGGAAATTCAATATAATGGTAACTTGCGCTTTTGTTTGACGATGCTACTTCTGATACCTTCTATACTGATATTACTGTTAGCAAGATTAAACTATAGTTCCTGAAAGTATGTGTGGATGTCCTTTTGATATATGATCACTTTGTTTACTCTATAAAATATTAGTAGCAACCGAGAATGATGTGTGATTTAATAATTCCATGTTTGTAGCAGGAAGGGTTGCGTAATAATATTGTGTCGACTGTGAAGCAATCAAAACGCATTAATCGTCTGATGGGTGCTACGAACATGAAGCCTCGGGGACTGTCTGATGCAATCCATGAAGAATATGGGTAGGTTATTTCCCATTACGTATATCACATCTTCCCTATTATTTTGGCACGTGAGTGTAGTCTTAAGCGATGTGATGTCAATTTTATTACCAGAAAAGGTACGTTATCTTAGTACAAGCCAGCTAGATTGTAACAGGAACTATTTTTTGCTATCAAGTATCTAAATCTGATCATTTTTGTTAAGATCGTGTAATATCATGTAATAGGATGCACGTACAAGAGAGGGTGTGCAACCTGATGTTGTTGTGATTTCTTATATCTAGACAATTATATCGTATAAAATGCAAAGTTTTTAATGTTGCATTACATGATTTTTTAAGTTGTTTCACGTTATAGATAACTTCCTGAAGAACATCAAAATCATTTCCCTTTTGTAGATACTTTACTTGCCGTCATTTGATTTTAGTTTTAAATATAGAAGATCTGTCAATGTGCGAAAGACAGTCCATGAACCATCCGTATTATAGTATTATAAATCTTGATCGACTAAATGTAACTATTATATATATAATCCATGAATCATTCAAGAATATTATAAAGGTTGATTGATTACATTGATAAAATTTATAAAAATGCTATGAATCATTTAAGAATTTCATGTCTAAGTTAATAGGTCTTTATATCAATGTAGTTTTCTTCTCTGCTACTATGTAAACTTATATGGTGTAATATCTTTCTGTATAATATGTTATGTACTTTGTATATTTTGCTAAATTTTTAAGTATCCATTCATTCTATGATTAATTTCCTTCAAGGATGGCATTATTAAATCAATGTATCTTCAGATGTGCAGTATGATATAGTGCACGTTGCCGCTGGAGATTAATTGAGAGCATAAGTCGCAGCCGAATATGAAAATAGGAGGCTTACAAAGGATTACATGGACAGAAGTCGCCTCCTGGCATGCAAGCCCAACAACAAATGAATGGGGATGATAGCGGAAGATCAAGGCTTAAATATGGGTGATATGATTATGCAGGATATGCGTTCATTTCAAGCTGCTAATCAGGCTCAGGTTTCATTGTCCAATAAATGACCTGATCATTTTGGTCATGGGGGGAAGCAGACTTTCAAAGCACAACACAGAGATTGAATCCAAATTGTGTAGAATAGTGTTTCAGTTGTACTCTAAACTTTGTAGTTAGATATTGTTGGCGTTTCAGTTGTAAACCTCTTCTTAAGGTTCATCATTAGTATAGTGTAATTATTTTGATAACAAAAACTCTTATAAAAGGTTCTGAACATCTCAATTGCATTATTGATAATGTTATGATATTGTAACAAAATATTGTAATAAAAGATAGCACAGAGGACACTTATATATTTTTTCCTTTCATTATTTGCATCCTGCTACTTTGATTCTTTCCTTCAGTTTCGCAATACTGAAGATAACTCCTTTTGTTTCTTACTGCGCTATGAATGTTTTGAATGAGAATTTGGTTCTATGTTGTTGTGATAATTAGGCGATAAAAGCTTAGCCTTTTAAAAGTGAAATCGAAGCACTATGCTAGAAAAGATACGGATTCTGTTAAATAGTTCTCTACCCCTATCAATTCTAACAGAACTTCACATTTGTTAACTGCTTCACTTTTTGGATGATCAATTTTAGTGGCCTTTGGGATTGCTCGGGTAATGTTGTTTCTTTACAACTAAAGTCAATAAAAGGCTTAAAATGTAACTGAAAACACAACGAACAAAACTCACCGCAGCGAAGCGGGTGGAACACAAAAAACACGACTATAAACATAAACAACACCCGCCGCAGCGAAGCGCGGGTCCAAAAATCTTGTTATTTCTTAAACACATTTGTAATCCATTTTATTAAATTCATATAAGTAAAAAATGTCTCATGTGAAACATGTTAGGGCATATTTCGTTTGGAGAAATACTAGAACCACAAATTTTTTACAAAAATATATCCACACAATGACATGGAATGCTTACTTTGGTTTGTGGGTTTATAATGATTTTGAGTTAGTCCTTTGATTGTTTACAATTTTGGGATTTGGTTTAGGTTCGTTGAGAAGAATAATTAAGATGAGAAAAAGTAAAAGTAATTCTAGTCACATATTTTAAATTAAGAGAGAAAATTTAGGGTGTGCTTCGTTGGTATTAAGGGCTAAGGAATGGTAATGATAATGATTAGTGATGCTTGATTTGCTATAATGCAATAAGCCATTACCTACTATTGGGTAATCTATCATTCCTCTCTAATTTGAAGGTAATGAACCAAGTAATACTTTTTGGCTCTGCCGAAATATCGCCGACGACCAGAGAAATGTAGTTACAGCTACGGATGGCAATGTATTATAAACCAAACAATGCACGCTAGGATTGTGGCCTGAAGACCCGCCTCCCGACCAGCACCCGAACCGACACCTCGCCTTAGAAAACTAGACCCACTGGCCCGAACCCTCCCTTTACTGTGTGGTGCGATCCTGCTATGGGGTGTTGGTACCAAATGGGTGGTTGGTAACTTATGCCCTTTTGAATACATTATGGCATGTATTCCAAGTGATTGGGGTACATTCGTATGTTGTATTCTACTTTAGGCGATGATGACACCTATCACTAATGGCGCGTTGTTTCATGGCATACCTAGACTGGCGAGGCAACCACGTCATGCATGTGGCTTCAGCCGTTTCGGTTCCCTGAATACATCGTTGGATTTCTTAGTCCGAGCCTAGCTTCACCTCAAAAAAATGTTCGTATTGCTCTTCCTTGCATTCCATAGTTGACAAGACAAGCGCAATAATCTGAGTATAAAAAAGATTGTTGTGTGACGATTTTAGGTTCAAGATTTACGAGGTAATGTAGATTCCGAGTAGTTTTTTTTAATTGATTCAAAGTTTTTTTCAGTTGAAGCGTGATTGATGAATATGTTACCCGTGTTGTGGATTTTGTAGTATACTGGAGCTTGCAAAAGGTGAGAACTAATTGGATACAAGCAAGTCTTAACACCTTTCAAAAACATTTTCCTGAAAGGTGTTTTGATGTTGGCATTGTGGAGTAGCATGCTGTTACCGTTTTTTGTCTGCGTGGAAGCTGGCAGCAGGGAGCAACAAAACGCAAACCCTTTTCCACCTGACACTGATTCATATGCACATAAACAGGTAAATCACTATCTTGCTATTTTTTTATTATATACATGTGGTTTAGTTTCTTGAATTTATCTGATGACTTATAGTTGCTGATAGACCCTGAAGCGGAGTGTTTGTATCGCTTATATTCTGAACTTATGGCATTGGTGCGGAAAATAAAAGAGGGCTGCCCCATGAAACATAAGCTGAAAATCTCATAAGCCTGGTATATAAGCCGAAACAAACACCCCCGAACCTCATAAGCCTGCTGTCACTTATTAGCTTATATGTTTTCGACTTATATTTCATAAGCCCGTTTATTTTGGCTTATATTCAGCTTATTTTTCTGTTAATAACTTATTTTTTCATTTTTCAAAACATAATAAGTTCAAAAAAGTGTTGGACCACTTTGACCATGTTATCAAAGTGAGTGTGTTCTGTTACAAATTCAGAACTTCATTAGTGGTAGACCACTTTGACTCGGTTTGGTAACCGGCGAGAGAGTAGCATGCTAAAGGAAATTTGAGTTCTAGGGATGTAAATGTGAAACAAGGAACACATTCTAGATGTTGACTGTAAGTAACTAAGTATAAGAAGTGTGAAATTGCATGTGAAAATCGGAGGGAAATATAGAGTATGATTTTTTAAAGTTATGGTATTTAAGGAAATGTTAGTATACACATGAAGTGTATCATTTTCAAGTAATGCTTGGTGTCTGGGTCGGAATGCATAACGGAAATCGCAACTTAGGATGATAAGGAGTGTAAAGTTTCTGAATGTTGTTAGATTATATTAGGTGGCCTCACTTAAGTCATTATGTGTTCTGTAATATACGGGGTTTTAATTTTTATTGCTTTTGATTCGTGAGTTCTTAAATAGTACTTTAGATAATAAGACACATAACTTTGTTGGTGTTTGGGTATGAGTAGCTTATCAGCTTAGAGCGTTATCAGAACAACTTTTAGTGCTTTTGGTTAATGACAGTGACCCTCAAACAAACTCTCGCTTTTGCTTTCGTTGAGGTAAATAATAAGCAATCTCTAATAAGCCGGTACATTTATAAGCAGATCCAATGAAATTCTGAAATTGTAATTCTTGCACCGAAGGTGCGTTAATCAGTCCCTTCTGTTGTTGCGCACAGAAATATCTGTTTCAGATGATTTAATATCAATTTGCTTAGTTTCTTTTTGTTGATAACCTTCCGATTCAAAATTGCCTATTTATACCAAAATAGGTTGAGATAAGCAAAAGCTGAGATAATGCTATTGTATTCACGTTATCAACAACACCGACACCCAGTTTTGTTAGTGGCTTTATATTTGTACAATTCATATGTATTTCATGTACACACACTTTACTGAAAGGTTCTGTCCAAACATCCCTAAACCAGATTACCAGAATATTTGAACCTTTTTTCTGCACGCACTTGCTGTCCAAACAGCCGTTTTTTGCTTTGCTATGTTTTGGCGTTCATCCTAACACACACATAAATATATACAGGAAGTCTTAATGGGAAAATCGCCAAGCTATAAACCATTCCAGAACAATGCAGATGCTTTCATATGTTCTTTAGTGCCCGGAACGTCACAGCTCCAAGTTGAATACTCTCCAGGTACTGCCCTATTCTAATTAGCTGAACTGATATTTAAAGCTGGAGGAAGTAACATGCAGCATGTAGCTTCACTATCTTTCCTACTTCTGCCCTATTCTAATTACCTAAGCCATGCCTACCATGTTGTGCGATGTGGTGGCAAGTCAGCTTCCTCTGCTCTTCTCAAAAGCTTAGCCAGACATCAGGTAAACTATTAAATTCATCTAGGTGACGGTCTGCATTTATTTTGCCATGCGTGTAGGTCTCAAACCTCTTCTCATCTAGGTGGGAAGTAAAAATGATCTTGCGCAAACCTAAAGGCATGAACGGCACTAAGTCGATGCTCTGAGACACGGTAACAACCTATTTACTGTCTATTTTTTAATTGATCGTGTACATAAACTGTTTTACGAATATGTACTAATGCATAGCATACTCATTTTTCAGCAGACTCCTTAGCGGTATTTTGTCGAAATCTATTGTTAGGCTTGGTATTTGTTAATGGTGCTCTATGCAAGTGTGAAGGAGCGTCACGACCTGCAATATTATCTACGTAGTCACATAATCAGTCCAGATAAATTGCTTCTGTGGGCCTACTCATTTAAGGTACTACTTTCCCTTTGTTTTAAGTATATCCTCGCGTTCAACTGCAAGTAACTATAAACAACTACAGGTTTGATGTACGCTTTAAGTGTATGCAGTTTGCGGGTGTTCAGAATTTTTGTTGTTGGTTTTATGGGTTGCAATATCATCGAGACCTATAAGATCAAAAATTTTATCTGTTTATGTGTGCGTGCCTGAGTACATATAGTTTGATTGATGCTGTTATTGTGCAAACTGAGTTTTCAAATGCTGTTAGCCTATCATTATAAGTTTACTTTCGCATTTGCGCGCGTTCCAGAAGCTACAGGAGTTATGATATCTTCTGATTTTGTTTCTTCAATTGCCTATAAACCAGAAGCAACAACTATATGTTATATATTGTAGAGAAAGTTGAAATTTTACAGCCTAACTATATTCTTGGAGATCTTAGCTCTATTCCTGTCATGTAACTTTATAAATTGACTTGCCCGTTTATTTATTGTTCTACTAAAACAATATTTCACTGTTTTTTGTGTAAAATAATATAATGGGTGTGGTTTTGATTTTGTTAGCTATGTTTTTGATTTTGTTAGCTGTTAACATGATGATAGAGTTAATAATGGTTACAGAAGTCACCACCAACTTTTTCTAATGGCATTTCACACAGATAACATAATTTCCATAATTCAAAAAAGGTTTGGTTTTGGTCCAAAAACATAGTTTTTGTCCACTTTTAGTCCAATCCCGTGAATTTGCACTAAAATTTTTGGGCTAAAAGTGAAACGAAACTATGTCTTTTGGACCAAAAGTGTAACGAAACTATGTCTTTTGGACCAAAAGTGGAACGAAACTATGTGTTTTGGACCAAAACCAAACTTTTTTTTATTTTTGGACCAAAAGTGAGAAAATGCACCAAACCACAAGGACCAAAAATGTACTTAACTCTTTTGATTATATTGTTATATCTTTTTATGTGTTGCATTTTTTAAATATATTTTTGTTTGTCAGTAGTGCCATATTTTTTTTATCTATACTTGCATGTTTTAATGTTAGTATGTGTTTATGTCTATGTAAGGGCGTGTTTGTTTCATTAAGATGTTTTGGGTCTGAATCTGATTATCATATCTTACTGATAAGATGTGATAATAAAGTCTGAATTTGAATGAAATAATGTTGTTTGTTTTGCCGAAAAGGTCTGAATGGCTTTAGTTATCAATTTCTAAGTATATATTAAACCAAAGCAATAAGATAAATAAATAAATAGCTTATGTAAACATTAAACAAAACAAAACAATCATTAATTTAACACAGTGATAAACCATTAGATAAATTATAGGATCGAGTTTATTTAATAAGAATAAAATTGCTCTACTTGTTTACAATTGACACTTATTTTATAAAGTTAAACAAACAAAAGTTATGAATCTTATTTGAGTGTGTGATATTATGTTTATGAGTCAAGTTATTTTGCATACCACTTTTCTCCCACATACCAAGGGACACTTCTTAGCCGTTGATTATGTACGACCAGATCAAAGGAAAAAAAACATGGAGGGGCCATTATTGCCAAATTTTGAAACATAACAGAGGGACTAAAAACGTAAATATGTAAACCACCCCAACTACCTCCAATTTCCCCTCACAAAAAACACACACATCAGGCACATTCTCTCTCTACAAATTAAACCCTAACAAAAAAAATCCAAAAATCTGAGCAAATTAAACATGCAAATCACGAAATAAACAAAGAAATGAAACAAGGAACTAGTTAATCAAAGGATCCTTGAAAAAAAGGTTCAAAACAAACCAATTCATGATCTTATAATCGCGAAAAAATGGTTCAAATGATCATGTTTATCAAATTCAGCTATGGAAACGTGGTGAGCTTCTTATTGTTATGTTACTACTATTGATAATTATTATTTTTGAATTAAGATTTAATGTGATAATAGCACCATTATTGAGCTGAAGTTTGTATCATGATCTTATAATATGTTCATCATTGTGATTGTTGTGTTCATTTATTATGTAATTGCTAGTTTACTTTTTTCATTTTTAGCATGAACACAAAGTGTTTGATAAAATGCCTCAATAAAAATTTGGCCAGCATAGACGTGGGTATAGGTGGATTAGGTCGGAGTTTGTTTGAAATTAACATCACCGTTAAGTGATTGGAGTTGGTTAACGATTGTTGACATTGGTTTAGGTAGTCACAATTTAGGTGTTTGCTTTTGGAACCAGATCACAATTTAGAAATTCTCTTCATGAGAAGAAATAACTAACTTTGTTTATACTTGTACATGTGAATAAGAGAGTCTATATAGAAGTGGTTAGGGCTTAGTGAATTATTTTGATTTCGCGAAAATGTTGATAACTGCCAATGTTAAATGACTCATATGCACCCTGATTACAATATGTGGAAGGTGATGCTGAGATCATGCCCGGAAACATGATAAGGAGTCGATTTCTTTGGCTAACAATTCACTTGATGCCTGGTTCAAATGCAGGGTCGTACCACTTTTCTATATCCCAAATTCTCTGCCTTTGATATACTTTTCAGTTTTTACTTGAACCTTGTGTGCGGCTATATAAACGAAACCATTGGCGGGATTGGGTGTGTCGAGTAAAGATGATATATACCATAGGCACAAATTGTACACCTACGCCATGATTATTTTTTTTGATACATATCCTGTTGTCATGTTCTTTAATTGTGAACGTCCCTCCTTTTATGAGATGATCAGCGTCTGTCAAGAGTCTGATAATTTTTAAAGTAAAATATCTAGCTTAATTGTGTAACTTTTGGTGGTTGCTAGTACAAATAACAGGCAGATTTAGTGCTGCGCGTATGATTTTAAATAACCCATAAAAACATTTTCAGGTTGATTATTTTATGTATAAATGTACAAGTCAATTTGGACTTCTATATCTAACTCAACTCAAATGATAGCAATTAGTTTCGAATTAGGAATATACACAACGATGTATGTGACAGTCCTTGCTAGTGTTTTCATTTACTTTATGTTTATAGGTTTTCATTTATGTAAACAACGTATATAGAAATTAACTATCTTTTATCATGTCTATATGTTCTTTCAGATCAATGATATTTCGACTCGAAAAAGAACAAGATAAAGCTGGAGTACTATGATTTTGAAGAAGGTGAGGTGACTAACTAGCAGCTGTTTGAATAAATGATGATTCAGAAAATATATTGGTAGTTACTCTAAGTATATATATTGGGTAGCTAGGATCCTTTATGCAAATTTGAAAGTTTCTGATCATCGCTATTATGCATTGCGTTAGATTCATTCTTCACAGGATCGAGCCATTAACGATTGGTCACGTGTTGTGACTTCTTGTAGGAAGTTGGATCACAAACCTTTCCTACGCTGTATTTTTTTTGGAAAATAGGAAATTTACACTTAACATGTTCCGAGCACTTTCAGTAATGTCGATCTTATCGAACTTTGACTCTTTAATCATGCCATCTTATGGTATGCATGGCAAAGGACAATGGCTATGTACGATATCAAGATGATTACCATTATACTCCACGCCCTTACCTGGTCTCATTGTTTTAACCCTACAAGTTGAATAAATTTTCAACTTTTGACAGCTGAGAATGATCACAAGATGGAAGAGAAAAATGGTGAAGCTATATGGCGAACTTCAAATAGCAACACCAGCAGAGTCGCTATGTCTTTGATCTTTACCATCGTAGGAAAGAAATTTCAGCTGAACTGTTCGAGTTTTGCTTGGATCAAGGCTATGCAGACCGTAATCTCATTGCCATATCGAAGAAGGCAAGTTTTTATAATTGATTTTTTCTTGATTAAATGTAATGACCTGCTTACGGAAGATATTCTATGTCGCATAATTGTTTATTTTGCAATATTAACTCATATTAAACCTTGTATTTTGTAGTCCGGCCAGTATTTGGTCTTAAGTAAAACGTGTTATGTACTCTATGCTCATATGCTTCTTGACATTTTCCCCTAAAGTAAGAACACGATGCATGTTGTGTTTTTTATTACATCACTTTTAATTACTTGCTTATATACTTTTATCACATGCGCGTCAGCATATGTATAATACATACTCATACCTTGATGAATGTTACTGTATGCTTACAAGTAATTTTTTTGAAAGGATTCTCATTGCTGTATACCACATAATTTTATCAGCAAATGCAAAACAGCTCATGTATAAAAAACAATTTTGGGCTTCATAAAAACTTTTTATGTGCGATCAAATTTTATATGCACCACACAAACAATATATAGCAATTGAAGTTTAGTATATATAATGAAAAAGTCAATATTTGAGTTTTACCTTATTGCTTATTTTCCGCTCATAACAACAACAAGTGTGTTATAGTATTATTAGTTTTGGTACAATTGTTGCAATGAAAAAAATATTTGTAACACCTATATCAATTTCGTTTTGGGACATCCTTTTGGCCATTTGGTTTCATGTTCTACATTGCTGTTTCAAATTCACATTTATTTATCACCGGTGATATTATAATGTCAGGGGTGATAATGTGAACATTTATATATTAAGATTCAC
This sequence comes from Tanacetum coccineum, assembly GCA_026074375.1. NCBI lineage: Eukaryota > Viridiplantae > Streptophyta > Magnoliopsida > Asterales > Asteraceae > Tanacetum > Tanacetum coccineum. The sequence continues at coordinate 5,005 of BQNB010102535.1, read as the reverse complement.
CTCGGTTGGCAGTAGACACTTATCACCCAGGTGAATTGTAACATCATCGGTGATGATAATACAGACCTTTTATCCAACTAAGATTCACCCGTTGCTTAAACACTTGCTACCTGACATTGCTTTACTCTTCCTCGTCGTTCAATGTTTAATTGCACTAGTTGCCACTTTTGTTTTGAATGTAACTGGAAAAAGTGCAAAAAATTATGTTTGGCCAAAATGAATTGTATAAAATATGTATATAAAAAATATTAAAACGTTATATATATAGGGTGAAAGCCATAAAATACCAACAAACTTTTCAATTCGTCCCGACTTGACCCACGAACTATTTTTCGTCCTGACTACACCAACGTACTTTCAAATATTGTTCCGATATCACCAATATGACCTTAAAATGACTATATTAACCTCGTCTACCCTACATCCACTCAAGAACACCCTCTCACTTTAATATTTATTTTTTTTTAAAAATAATTCAATCTTTTATTCTTTAGCACAGATTACACCATAACAGTACTTTATCTTCATCTTCTACCTTTTCAAACCCGAATTCCGGCCATCATCTCCGGCTACCAACCACCAAGGCCATATAAGTAATTCTCTTTTTATTATACAGGTTATTCATTTCCTTAAACCCAAATTCCCATAACACGCACAAAAAACACGCCATCAAAATTTTCAATTTTCCAAATTAAACTAAAAAAAATCCAAATCATATATACTAAATTTTCAAAGATCTGGAAAAAATAATATGTGCAAACAAGACCCGTACAAAGTCAAAAGACATTCTATGTATTATAACAAGAGAAATGCTAAACAACTTCAACAAAAGTGTTTAACAAAATGATTTTGGACATGTAACTAGTTTGTACAAGTAAGAGAAAAGAATTCAAAATTAACGATTTGGAAAAGAGAATGGACTCAATAATACATGACAAATCATTTTTTTGAAAGTTAGTTTGGTTCTAGCATTCCACTTTATATAAAATCAAAAATATTATACACAAACAAACATAAAATAAACATCAATACCACTCGAATCTGATGTCATCATCACTAATACAAATCTCTAGCATATGAGAAGAAACCTATTTTGGATAGGTTTAATTTGAAAAAAAAAAAATCTACAATAATCTTCTTTGTTTTTTTATGTTGTTAATCGAAACACAAAAACATCACAACCGAAATCAGATTCGGGGATCCATCATTATCTCCACTAAGTCGGATCTTGTCCCCGCCGCCCGGATCTGTCGTCACGGCTTGTTTGTCTTGTACCGTATCATTGATTTTACAAATGGCTTATTAGACCAAGGTGATCCTTGGAGAGGTTGTGTACCCCCCAGACATGCGAGAGGATCTCAGGTTCAAGTTTATCCGTGGGGTTTATCCTTCAGGTGGAATCTGTAGGGATCTGCCCCATAGATGCGTCATTTGAGGAGACAGGGACTACCATCTGGGTAGTACAAATCTCATGCCTCTTATGTTATTATTTGATGTTTTCATTTGAAAGAATGTTGTTCTAGAAAGTTACATTACACGAGATTGTGTGTGATTAGGTAGCCACTATCTATGTCAATGGAGAACGTGAGATTGGCGAACTGATTGCAAGAGCTATGGAGAAAGTTGGAAAAGACGGCGTCATTACAGTTGTTGTAACTTGTAAGAACATTCATAATTTCATCATTAGTTATTTATCACTGATTATTTTTATAAGAACAATTGATTTAATGAAGTTGCGGGACGACAATACATTGGATAATGAACTAGAAGTTCTTGAGAGGATGAAGCTAGGCCGAGGTTACATCTCTCTGTATTTTGTGACTAGCACAAAGACACAAAAATGTGTATGTATAACCTCTGCACTTTTGGATGATTTTGGAGTTCGTCCAATTTGTTTCTCAAGATGTTATCCTTGCCTCAAAATGGGTCTGGTTATGAGCAGTTATGATAGGAGGTCACTTTTTCGTTTTTCTTTTGTGATAGCTAACATGCCAACAATGATTACAAAAAACTACGAGTATATTATATAGTTCTAGCGGTTCAAAATAGATCTGTTTATGGGCAATTATGGTAAGAGGTCACCTTTGAGAGAGCAATTTATCATTTGACCCGTTTTTCATTTTAACCAATTATGTTAGTTCTACATGTTTCAATCAGAGAGAGAAAAAACCCAGGTAGACTATTTGTAAATGGGACAAGATTGCCACCATTATCCAGGTGGACCGGGTTATGAAATTTCTTTGTCAAAGCACTATGTAAATCCTTAGTTGTATATACAAAGAGGATCAATGTTATTATGAGCTTCAACTTTTTTACCTTTTATGTTATTGTACAAAACAAGAATGTAATTTATTTGAGCTATTATCTTGTTTTTCATACAGTTTGAGTATTATCACATGTGGTAAGAATAAACATTTGACACTCCTTTTGTCCTACAATAAACGTTCAATTATAATTTTAAGAGTCAAAATGTTTCAACTTTGACCTTAAATATTATTTTGTTATATTATACTCGATGAAAATTATACCAATGAGAAGCACACTTAGAACTTAATTTATTCATATATTTTGCATCAAGTATTATATAATACATACAAAAATAGTTAAGGTCATAGTTAAACTAGTTTGACTTTAAAAAGTCAAACTGAACACTAATAATTTAATACCAGTGACACTACATATGTTGATAATGAATAAAGCAAGTAACATCCAAGTCACAAACCGATTAAGACATGGGCTACAACTTTAGTTTATTACAAACACTAAAATGAACAGAATATCCAAGTCACAAGTTATGTTGTTTTCAAATAGCTTTAGTGTCACATTCTATTGTTTTATCACCTATGATATTACTCATATGTAGAATACCAGAATTAGTGTCACGTTATATTGCTTTATCACATGAGATTTTACTCTCAAGTAACTTGGAACGAAAATTAAATACTATTCATCTTCCTTACAATGTTACGTATATCACAATAGATAAACAACTGTTACTTACAAATACCAAAATGAATAAAAAAAGAAGCAAACTAAGTATAATATAACTTTAAAATATATATTCAAAACCCTAAACCTCTAACCACTAAAACCTATACCAAAAACCTTAAACCCCTAACCACTAAAACATATACTAAAAACTCGCAACCCCTAATCACTAAACCCTATGCCGACGGTAAAAAAAATTGCGTGCTTGTCTATTGCAATGAAAAGCACAAAACCATCTTGTACCTGAAAAATATAACAATATTATAAAACACATAGGTGATAATATATAAAAATATATACAAAGGAATAAAATATCTCAGATGATATTAAAGGTTAAAAAGCATAGTTGTTTGTATATAAATATCACGAGTGATATTAGACATTAATTATGTTTATGAAATATCACAAGTGAATCTTAGTTGATAAATGTTATATTTATCACTGGTGATGTTAAAAAAATCCTAAACACCTAAACACTATATACTCTATACCAAAAACCCTAAACCCCTAACCACTAAAACTTATACCAAAAACCCTAAACCCACCTCCCTTAACCACGAAACCCTATACCAAAAACCCTAAACCCTTAACCACTAAAACCTATACCAAAAACCCTAAACCCCTAACCACTCGGTATATAATATCATAAGTGATATATAAATAAACTTTAAAATCTATACCCAAAACACAAAACCCCTAACAATTAAACCTTATACCCATAACCTTAAACCATTAACCATTAGGTATAATATCACAAGTGATAGTACATAAACTTTAGAATTTATACCAAAAATCATAAACCTCTAACCACTAAACCCTATAGCAAAAACTCTAAACCCTAACCAGTAGGTATAATATTACAAGTGATATATACATAAACTTTAAAAAATCTATACCAAAAACACTAAACCACTAACCACCAAACCCTATACCAAAAACCAAAACCCCTAACCACTAGGTATAATATAACAAGTGATATATACATATATAAAACCTATACCAAAAAACCTAAACACCTAACCACTAAACCCTATACCAAAAACCCTAAACCCCTAACCACTAAACCATATACCAAAAACCCTAAACCCCTAAAAACTAGATATAATATCACAAGTGATATATACATAAACTTTAAAACCTATACCAAAAACCCTATACCCCTAACGACTAAACTCTATACCAACCTAAACCCCTAACAACTACACCTGATAACGCCTAAATTTGGTATGTTTTAGGATGCGTTATCTTGGTTTTATATGCGCTAATTGGTAAAATAATACTGCTTTTACCCTTGTTATTGTGCAAAATGAGTTTCTTGTGTTGCAGCTAGCCGAAAGACGCGAAGTGAAGAAAAGAAGTTAAGAAATGAGTGCTAATTCAATATTTGATTTGAAGACCCATCTGGAATAGTAAAATATGCACTTTGGGTCATAAACATGCGGTGAGGATTGGCCCGAGGGACAAAAAGTTGATCGAAAGACGAAAAACGAGGAAAAGTGAAGATCGCACGTTGCGACGAGCACTCTGCTGCCCGGCAGGAGGCATTGCTACCCAGCAAAGGGCTCGACTGGATTGCCGCCCGGCACAAGGCTTTGCCGCCCGGCAGGACCACGATGTCAGTTACATTTTTACAATTATGAGCGAATTAACGAGCCATTATGCCTGGAAATCGATCATATACTTGTATTATCAACTAAGAGGACTTACATTAATTCCCTAAGTTGGTTTAGAAGGATTATATATAGTTGTGGTGGTCTTTGAAGGATGGTGAAACTTTGTGTGTTCTCTATTTCATAAACATATCCAATATATATAGATGTACAATGAGATAAGGCCTATCAATACAATGAGATAAGACCTACGAGTGTATAACCCATCAATATTAAATGAGATTGATAATCAAATCACAATTACTAAAGATATGGTCAAACACACCAATATTCATTATGTCGATTGATATTTGCCAACTAATAATATCGACCCAAATTCTAGAGACATGATGCATATGTAGGGTGAG
>BQNB010102534.1:0-24223 GCA_026074375.1 Tanacetum coccineum | reverse complement strand
ATTTTACTAGAAATTAATGCGGATCATTTTGAAATCAAAACGAATTTGTTACAACTAGTTCAAGCTAACCCGTTTCATGGTTTTGAGATGTGCCAAATGATGTTATTAAGCTAATGATGTTTCCATACTCACTCGAGGGAGCCGCTAAAGTTTGGTACGAGAAAGAACCACCTAATTCTATCTTGACTTGGGAGGATCTCGTAACTAAATTCGTGAATCAATTTTTCCTTCCTTTGAAAACCACTCACTTAAAGAATAAAATTTCTCATTTTACACAAAAATTCGAGGAGACTTTTAGTGAAGCATGGGAACAATTTAAGGAAATGCTTAGAGCTTGTCCTCACCACGGATTTACGGAGTTAACTCAAGTTGATACCTTCTATAACGGTTTAAACGAGAACGATCAAGACTCCTTAAATGCCGCGGCGGGTGGAAATTTGTTAAGTAAGACGACTAGAGAAGCTTTGAATATAATTGAGAATAAATCAAAAGTTCGTTATTCACGTAATAAATCGAATGTTTCTAGGATGAATACAACTTCTAGGGAAAGTGTTAGTAAAACGGATGAAAGAATTGATAAGCTTGCGGACCAACTTTCGACCTTAGTTGAGATTGTTTCTAAAAAAGTTGTCACTCCCGCTCCGGTTAAAGCGGTTGAGGAAATTTGTGTTACTTGTAGTGGGCCTCATGCTTGGTACAATTGTCCTAATACCGATAACAATCAATCTAGTGTTTGTGCGGCAACGGGTACTTACAATCAAGTTAACCCTCCAAATCGTGTTAGTAACCAAATGGCACCACCCGGTTTTGCTCCGGTGTAAAACAATGGTCAAAATAGGTATATTTCTAAATCAAGGGTAAAGGGATTAATTTTAATTCGGGGAAATTATTTTCTGGTTTTCTAGGCTTTCCAAGCTCAAAATAATCATGCTCCAATTTTTCAAAATCAGGTTTCCATAAACCAACCTTTTCAAGTTGCCATTATAATTTGTTAACAAGAGTTTCAAATGAGTTTTCATAGTTACAAGGGAAATAAATGATCAAATGATGAGAAACATTGCAAAATTCAATAATTTCGTTGACAGGAGAAGTTATGAATGAAATTCATAACACGATTGAAGAATCAACAAGCCGTATTGATGAATCAAACAAAAATGTTTTTCAAACACTAACTTGCAAAAATTATGTTATGTGGAGTCTTTCAAAAAAACCATGCTCAACTTCGGTTACTCGTTAGCGTAATACCATTCCAAACCGAAGTGTGAGTGAAAGCGATCACTACTCGAAGTGGTGTTGCTTACGAGGGACCCTCGATTCCTACTAATCCTTCTCCTAAAAAGGTAGTGGAACGAGAAACCGAGGAGACAACGGATAAAGAGCAATCAAATTTTCAAGGAAGTACTTCTCACATCCCACCTCCGGTTAACTCCATTCCAATTCCAAAACCCGATGTTCCGAAGACTTTACCTAAGCCGAATATTCCATATCCTTCACGACGTAATGATCAAAAGTCCCGTGACAAAGCTTCGAATCAAATGGAGAATATCTTTCAAGATTTGCACTTCGACATTAGTTTCGCGGATGCTTTACTTTTAATGCCAAGATTTGCTCCTACGATTAAGAGTTTGCTCAGGAATAAAGAAAAATTGCTCGAATTAGCTAAGATACCGTTGAACGAGAATTGCTCGGCGATGCTCCTTAAAAAGCTTCCTGAAAAGCTAGGAGATCCCGGCAAGTTTCTTATTCTATGTAATTTCCCAGGAATGGATATATGTCACGCCTTGGCCGATCTTGGTGCGAGCATAAATCTTATGCCCCTTTCTATTTGGAAAAAGCTTTCCCTACCCGAACTTACACCAACTCGGATGACTTTAGAGTTAGCGGATCGATCCATAACTCTCATCCATAAAGACTCGCCGAAAAGACGTTTATGACAAAGTGGGAAAGTTCACTTTTCCTACGATTTGTTGTTGAAGATTTGAAGCGTCCTCGAGTACCTCTCATACTTGGGAGATCCTTCTTAAGAACTGGTCGTGCCTTAATTGATGTTTATGGAGAAGAATTAACCCTTCGGGTTGATAACGAAGCTATCACTTTTAATCTAGATCAAACTACGAGATACTACTCTACAAATGATAAGTCGGTAAACCGAATTGACATCATTGATGAGGTTTATGTGGGTTCGTTCCGGATTTGCTAGATTTCTAATAAATCTTCGGGTGGAAATCCTACCCCGACGTCTGAGCCTTTTACCTTTCGAATTCATTTTAGAAGAGATTGAAGCTTATCTCAAGGATAATTTCGATTTCACCAGAAATGATCACATGCGATGCGATCCGGAGGGAGTTATTTGCTTAATTGGAAAATTTATTTAAATTAATGACCCCATTTCAATCCTCGATGGACCTAAAGCAAGGAGAAATAATCAAGGCGAAATCCTCAATGGAAGAACCTCTGGAATTATAGTTAAAAGATTTACCATCTCGTTTGGAATATGCTTACTTAGAAGGAAACGATAAGTTACCCGTGATTATTGCAAAAGGTTTAAAAGATGTTGAAAAAGAAGCCCTCTTAAAGGTGCTTAAATCACATAAACGGGCCATTGCTTGGAAAATCACCGACATCAAGGGTATCGACCCTTGATTTTGTACTCACAAAATCTTGATGGAGGATGATTACAAACCCACGGTTCAAAGTCAAAGACGGGTTAACCCAAAAATTCACGAGGTAATCAAAAAGGAGGTCCTCCAACTTCTTGATGCCGGCATGATTTACCCGATCTTTGACAGCCTATGGGTTAGTCCAGTGCATTGTGTTCCAAAGAAAGGTGGAATAACCGTTGTTGCTAATGAAAAGAATGAATTAATTCCAACACGTTTAGTTACCGGGTGGAGAGTTTGTATCGACTATAGGAAATTAAATGAAGCGACTCGAAAATATCATTTTCCATTGCCATTTATGGATCAAATGTTAGAAAGATTAGCGGATTGAGTTTTTAATTTGTTTTCTAGATGGATTTTTGGGGTATTTTCAAATACCGATAGATCTCCAGGACCAAGAGAAAACTACTTTCACATGCCCGTATGGAACTTTCGCATACCGTCGCATGCCTTTTGGCTTGTGTAATGCTCCCGATACTTTCCAACGGTGTATGATGGCCATATTCCATGATATGATCGAAAAGACTATGGAAGTGTTTATGGATGATTTCTCGGTTTTTGGGGATAATTTTGATTTGTGCCTTTCCAATTTAGAAAAGATGCTAAAAAGGTGTGAAGACACGAATTTAGTTCTTAATTGGGAGAAGTGCCACTTTATGTGTAGAGAAGGAATTGTATTAGGTCATAAAATTTTGAAGTCGGGAATTGAGGTCGATCATGCTAAAATCGATGTTATCGCTAAGCTCCCTCACCCGACTACCGTAAAAGGTGTTAGGAGTTTCCTAGGTCATGCAGGTTTTTACTGACGATTTATCCAAGACTTTTCCAAAATAGCTAGACCTATGAATCTACTTCTGTGAAGGAAAACACCGTTTGTGTTTTTAAGGATTGTATTGATGCTTTACGAGACTTTAAAAAGAAGCTTCTACAGATGCTTCGATCTTAGATGTCCCAGATTGGAACTACTTTTGGAACTATGTGTGATGCTAGCACTTCTCGATTGTGAGGTTTTAGGACAACAAAGATGAAGCACCTTTCAAGCTATTACATTATGCTTGTAAGACAATGACCGCAAGCTCAAATCATTTAATCCGAGGAGAAAGAAATGCTTGCCGTAGTGTATGCTTTTGAAAAGTTTCGGCCATATCTTGTCTTATCTAAAAGCATAGTGTATACGAATCACTCGGCTTTAAAGTACCTTATGAATAAACAAGATGCCAAGCCGAGGTTGCTCCGGTGGGTTCTCCTCCTACAAGAATTTGATATCACCATCCGTGATAAAAAAAAGCAAGTGAGAACCTTGCGGCCGATCATTTATCTAGACTTAAGAATCCTCATAATGATGTATGATATAGCAATTCTATACACGTAAAATATAAAATATATAATACGATGGAAAATTACTAGATTACCCTTGAGGAAAAACATAACAAGGAAATTCTTCAAAATATATATATAATATAATACGTATATTAACCGGGAAGTATGATTCCCGGGTCGTAATTCCCCAACGATTTGCGAAATTAAAACTACGTTTGATGTTCGGACAATGATTTGAATTGGAAACAAAGGATGATTTGATTATCTACTTTTAAAAATTAAAATTAACAAACTCTAACAATTAAGCATGAAGACAAATAACGGGAAATCAAAATTTAACTAAAAACGCAAAACGGGACCCCTAAACGGAGGTCAAAAACCCTAAATTTCTAAAAATAAACCTAACTTAAAATTTTCTTTTTAAATGAACTCTATTTGACTAATAAGTAAGTTTAAAGAAAACTAGAACAAAAACTGAGTTGAAATGAGCGTTAAAACACGAAAAACGAGAACGGGGACAAATCCCGTTCTTTAAAAATCGAAATTTTGCAAATTAGACCCTATGAAAGCAAAACTAATTTTCCTATGAACTTTATGACAAAAGAAAATTTTCTAAAAAAGATTTATATTTTTTTGATTATTTTTCTATTTTTTATGATTTTTTAAAGTTTTTAATGAAAATAAATGTTTAAAAATACTAAACAAACTATAAAAACTCTAGAAAAATTACGTAAAATAGCTTATACTAATTGAAACCCAGGAAAAATAAGCTTTTAAACATAGCTTATCAAATAAGCCAAGAAATAAGCTGAAAAACTTAATAGGCTTATAAGAGAAAACGTGTATAAAAGATAATTTGTGCATGTGTATAACGAAAAAGACCCAAGGGCGCAGTGGTAGTATGTGTGTTATAAAGGTTGAGAGTGTTGAGGTCGGGGGTGCGAGTCTTGCTCACCCTCGACTTCCACTTTCCCTTTTTTTTATTTTCAAAAACTTTTAAAAGCAAAGTTGTTAAGCACCTGAAAATAAGCATTTTTAATTAAAGCAACTTTTAATGAAAATCTCTAAATAAGGTAGAAAATAACTGAAAACTTAACAGATACTACTTAGCTAACTTTTTTTTGGCTTTTTCTTAAACTAAATAAGCTAGAAACCTTAATAAGATAAAATTTAAGACTAAATAAGCTATAATAAGCTAAACCTAAACTAATGAGCTAAATAGAACTAAAAATAAGCAAATAATAAGCTAGAAAACTAAATAAGCCTAGTCTTAAAATCAATTACCAAACAGTCCTTAAGACCTCTTTGAGCTATTTTGGAGGTATCAAATAAGCACTTTAAAACTTGAGACTTAACTTTTCTTAAAGTCTGACTAAAATGCTCTATAAAAATGCTTTTTTGAAAAGACTTTGGTCAACTTGAGCTTATTGAAAAAGCTCAACAAAACAGACAGATAGCTCAGCTCTTGCTGAGTTTTGGAAATCAAAAGACAAATGGCTTATTAGCCAGCTTAAAACAGGATTAGCAATGAGATTAATTTGAAAAAGCAAATTGAAAAAAGTTGTATTAATAAACTTAAAACGAATTGTGCTATAAAAACCAAATCTAAGAATGGACTAAAACCTACTGTAAATCAAACTATGAAAATGATTATTTTCCTATTTTATTGACTTATGCAGTTTGCATTATGAAACAAACTACAAAACCTGTAAACTGCAGTGCAACTATTCTAATGTTATACTTATAAAAAACTGCAAACCTAAAAGCATATCTAGAAAACATGATAAAAACACTAAAAAATGATTTTAAACTACAAATGCAAAAATGAGTTGACATAGATTTGCAACCTAATTGAATCTATTTTTGGAAAAACTTTTATTACATAACCTAACTTATAATCCTAAAATTTAAACTGACTTAAATGAGAGACTTTGTAAACAAATATCAAAAACCACAAAGGGCAAAGCTGTACATAACTTGTGGCTAGTACTGCTATGCCCAAAACACCTCTTAATTTCTTAGAGTTCATTTTAGCTCATGAGAATGGATTAAAAGCTCAATTCTAAAATACCAGATAGTAACAGCTTATGACCACTAATGAGCAAAATTCAATAGTTAAATAAGCCAGATTAATTAAGCTATAAGTAAACTATTATTTTTGGTTTTTATAGTGTTCTTTAAGGTCATAATATGAAACTAAATTTACTAACCTATGACTATGCTTGAGAAAAACAATTATCTATTTAATAAGCATTTATTAAACTAATATAAAAAGCTAATATGCAACTAACAATAAGCAAACTGAGCAATTAATAAGCAAGGACAGTATTAAGCTAATAACTAAAGAGAATAGAAAAAAGAAAAAGGAAATGAAACCTGAAACCTCAGCTAAACAGAGGTAAGAGCTCAGCAAGAGCTTATGTCTACAAGCTCTGGCTTATTGTTAATAAGCCAGTATAGTCCCAATGAAACTCTACCTTTTCTTGTATCATCATCCAAAGCTCCAAAATCCAATAAAGCATAGTATTCAACCGATTTTTATAGTTGTAGTCGATTAGGTGACTAATTGAGCTCAATTTACAAGATTCGAGACTTGTAAAAAGCTTATTGAGGCTTATCAATCAGTTACAATTAACATTGAGTTCTTAAAAGTTTTAAGGTAAAAGCAGATTATGTAAACTTAAATTTGATTTTATTAATACTTGAAATTGATTACAATGCTTAAGAAAAATAGATTACAAGAGATTTAAAAGAAAACATTACTTTTATCTTAAAAAAACTAAGTAACTTATTTAGCTAAAAAATTTCAGGAAAAAGATATCTCTCTGTGTGTGAGGAATGAGGCTATTTATAGCCTTAAGTAGATCCTTAGGTCTCTGCACGCTCCTTCCAATCTTGTCCGTACATTCCTTCAATGATTGGAGAACTACTCTTGGCCGTTAGATCACATCTTAGCTCTCATGGATTGCCAGCGTGGCAATCCGTGATTATGACAGGTTTGTGCTTCTTTTGTGAGTAACTTGAGTGTAAAAATTCCTTCCTCTTGTGCTTTCTTTACTATCTACGATCCTCACTTGTTGGGCTTGACCAATTAGAGGCGTTTGATGACGTTTTTACCCTGCCACTGTGATCCTTATCACTTGAATTAGCTTTCCCCGTGTCCAATTGTGATTTGCCCCTTGATTTTTGACCCGAGTAAACGCGAAGAAGAAAGGTGAACAGTAAAAAAACTGTTTTTCCCGCTTAATTTTACTATAAGGGTGCGTTTGATTATTGTGTTGACCCAGGGCTTTGACTTGGGCTTTATTAAGGATTTTGGGTCGGGTATTTAGGATTTGGGCTTGGACTTTGTGTTATAAGAAGGTAACGGGTGTTAACTTCTATTAATAGAAAGTTAACACCGTTAGGGTTTAGGGATTATTTTTGTAACTTTGTTTGACTTGAAGGGTTATTTTGGGGATTTTTGATTTTGTCTTTTTGTGTTGACCATGTTTGACTGAAGGTTGACTTGAGTTGACCACTTTTGACTTTTGATAGCTTTCTCCTGGCTCTTTGCGTGCTCTTCCTTTCTCGTGTCCGTGTTTGTCCGGTTTTAACCATTTTCTTGAGATTTTTGCAATATCCACACCTACACAATCACAAAGACAAAACAAGCAATATTCAAGCATTTAAAGCACAATTTTGTCTTTTTAGGGCCATTTTTGATATAAAATGGATATGTGTTTTCACATGAGCTCTTAGGATTTCCAAATAATCCTTGTTTAGCATCCCACTCATACTTAACTCTATCATTTTTCGTTCTTCGCAAATTAGCGAATGCTTAGCCTAAAACTTAAGGAACAAGCTAGAGCTCAACACGCTCGATCGGGTCAAAATTTTACTCTTATTCTACCCAGCAGGAAAGTCAAAATTATGACAAAAACACTTATTTTATTTTTGAAATTTTTTAAAATTTTTTCATTTTTTTGAAAATTTGGTGGGAAAACGGGGTACGTGAGAACAACGGGTAAAAGTAGGCAAGATAATATCGAAGATATACTACCCCATACTAAAATCAAACATTGTCCTCAATGTTTCCTAGCCTAAGACTTAAAAACCCCATACTAAAACTCAAAAAGGTCAAATGCATAACTCAAACATGAAGAAAGTATCACAAAAATCTTAAGCCGTTTATTAAGTGTGCTATAAGATAAATGTTAGACGATAATAATCTTTAGGATATTAGATTTCCCCAAACTAATGACAAGCAAAGGCTATGAAGCTCGAGTGGACCAGGACAAAACACCAAACACGAGAGTCTTCAGAAAATTTGGGTCTATCCTGCAAACAATAACAAGTACAAACAACAAACACAAAGAACGGAAGAGTACAAGCCTCCTCACAACACATTAGAAATAAGAAAGAAAATAGATAAGCATGGGGTACCTCCCAAGAAGAGCTTTGTTTTTGGTAACCGAGTTACATAGCTTGACTCGATCCATGAATTCATTCGTCCTTAGGGAAAGTTTGGAGATCTGGGACAACCATGGTTGGTGTGTCCCCTCCGAAGTAGTGCTTAAGTCGGTGGCAATTCACTTTGAAGTTTGTTTCGTCAGAGTGAGATAATTTTGCAGTGCCATATTGTAACACCCTCAAATCTGAGTATGCTGTGGAATGTTGAATATCCGAAGGCGTTACATTATTGGGTCAATAGCATAGACGAGAGATTTGAAAGCAAGACTTGATCACCAACCATTGAAAATTGCGGTTTTTGATCTTTGGGTCGTGAAGCTTCTTCGTCCTCTCCTTATAAATCAAAGAATTCTCGTATGCTTGATCACGAAGCTCATTAAGTTCATTAAGTTCATTAAGTTCATTAAGTTGCAGCTTCTGGTAATCGCCTACGGTTTTAAGATCAAAATTAGCATGTTTTATATGCCCAATACGCTCTATGCACTAATCGATAGGTAGATGAACACGACTTTCCATAACGACTTTAAGGGGTGCAAACCAATTGTGGTCTTAATAAGCGGTACGGAATGCCCATAGAGGCGTCATCAAGCCTATCGAACCATAGGCTACGTTTTCTCCAACCGTCTTCTAAAATACGTTCAACCCACGATTCGACACTCGACTTGACCACCGTTGAGGGTGGTTAAGCGGTAGACAAGACGATGATGTGACCACATACTTAGACATTTCCTTTACTAATTGTCATTATGAAAATGGGTCCACGAAAATTCCCCCCGCTTATAATAGCTCTGGTGTACCGAATCAGGCAAAAGAGATTTCAAAAAAACTTAACTACAAACTCTAGCATCGTTAGTGGTGAGCGCTTAGGCTTCAAACCCATTGGATAGGTATCTCAACGGCTACGAGTAGTACTTATTTCCCTAGAGAAGAAATGGTCCCATAAAGTCTATGCCCAAACATCAAAGATTTCACACACTTGGATAGAATTTTGTGGCATCTCATCACGCTGTGAAATTTTTCCTTGACGCTGGCATGAGTCACAGTTTTTGACTAACTCATGGGCATCTTTTGTAACTGTGGGCCAATAAACATCCTGAATCAAAACTGTTTGGCGGTGTAGTATGCACCGAATGTAATGTCTCCCTGGGTCCACTATCGCAAGCTGTGAGGATGTCGACAACTTCTTGGCCTGAAACACATCGCCAGATCACTTGATCCGCACAGGTTTTGAATAGAAAAGGGTCGTCCCAAAAATAGTGTTTGACATCTTTGAAAAAATCGTTTTTCTGCTGAGTTGACATTCCTTTGACAATGAAATTCCCCACGTGGTAATTTTCATAGTCGGCAAACCACGAGGGTACTTGGTCACCACGAGAAGTCACCATATTAAGTGTCTCGAGAGGAAAATTTTCGTTTATTTCCTTTGGATCGAGAACATTTTCATACGGGTTTTCTAATCGGGAAAGATGATCGGCTGCGTAGTTCTCGGCTCCCTTCGTATCAATTACTTTAAAAAATCGACCTTGAAGAGGAGAACTCATCTTAGCAATCTTGCCTGTGCATCTTTTTGCAAATAGGTTACTTAAGGTCGGAATGATCCGATACCCATGCTTTTTATTCATGATAGTATGACCCAGAAATTTTTTGAAAGCGTACACCACAGCTAACATTTCCTTTTCCGTTGTGGTGTAGTTCGATTCCGCCTCGGTCATTGTTTTGCTTGCATAATGTATAGGCCTAAAGTGTTTCTCAATTCGTTGCCCCAGAACCGCACCTATGGCATAGTCGCTTGCATCGCACATAAGCTCAAAGGGCTGGTCCCAGTCGGGGGCAATCAGAATTGGAGCTTCGGTTAATTTCTTCTTTAAGGTCTGAAAAGCTTGAATGCATTCTTCGGAGAAAATGAAAGGAGTGTTTTTCTCAAGGAGATGTGTCATGGGTCGAGAAATTTTTGAAAAGTCCTTGATGAATCTACGGTAAAAAACCTATATGTTCGAGAAAACTCCTAATACCCTTGACGGTATTGGGTGAGGTAATTTAGCAATGACGTCTATTTTGGCTTTGTCGACTTCTATTCCTTTCTTTGAAATTTTGTGTCCAAGAACGATGCCCTTCTTTGTTACATAAAATGGTTTTTTTCCCAATTTAGAGCCAAATTAGTGTCTTCACACCGTTTAAGCATCTTTTCTAAATTGGAAAGGCACGTAGAGAAAGAATTTCCAAAAACTAAAAAGTCGTCCATGAAAACTTCCATCGTCTTTTCAATCATATCATGGAAGATAGCCATCATACACCTCTGGAACGTGCCTGGTGCATTGCATAAGCCAAAAGGCATGCGGCGGTAAGCAAACGTTCCATATGGGCAGGTGAATGTGGTCTTCTCCTTATCTTTCGGATCGATTGGTATTTCAAAGTTACCCGAGAAACCATCGAGGAAACAATAGTATTCATTTCCTGCGAGTCTCTCAAGCATTTGATCCATAAATGGCAAAGGGAAGTGGTCTTTCCGGGTGGCTTCATTCAACTTACGGTAATCAATTTTTTTGGTATTTTTTTAGATTTCTATGATTAAAACAGTTAATAAAAGTGATAAAACAGTAAACAAAGGCTTGATTCAAGAAACCAAAAGCTTAGTGAAGCTTCTAGGTGAGATCTATAAGCTGCTACATAGCTTTTCAAGGCTTGACAACTTATATAAAATGATCAAACACAGTATCTTAAAAACACAAACCTCAAAATTTCATTAAAAACTTAAACTTTTACAAAGGAAAGGAAATACAAATAGCTTTAAAACTTAAATAAAAATTACATTAAAATAGACTAAAAACTTAGAAAAACTACCCTCTCACTACAAGGGTTAAGCCCTCTATTTATAGACCGGATAGAAGAACCTAGACCCTTGGCTTGGTTTTCTGGTGTGAGAGGAAAAGTAGCTTCAATCTTGGCCTTTTAAATCATCTAATGCTTCTTTAAATCCATCACAACCCTTGATTGTGTCCACACAATCATTCCCCAATGATTTCCTTAGATCGCCAACGTGTCAAAGCCCAAAGACGTCATCTCTTGCATCATTTTTGGCTTCTAGAAGGAGTTTTAAGTGGGTTTAACCATGGGGTAAGTGTAATTTTGGAGGTGGGAGGTGAATAGTAACAATAGAGGTGTGAGTGGGAAAAGGGGTTGTTCTGTTTGTTTGATTGGTACAGGGCACAAGTATGGGGAAATGGCAGGAATGGTCCCTCAAGGTTATTTATTGTATTTCAAGTTTAGTCCTTGTGGTGATATAACTTTGGTCCTTGGAGTTTATAAATGGGTTGCACCGTTAGTCCTTAAAGGACTAACGGGGTAAAGGTTATAAGGGTTGGGGAAAACGGAGGTATTAAGGTTTAAGGGTTTAGGATATAAGTGGGCTTTCTCGGGCCCACTAGGTGGGTACGGGTGGGCCCATTTTTGGCAATTTAGGTTTTCGGGTTCGGTTTTCGATGCTCTTTCCAAATCCACTTCCCGGGGTTGACTTTGACTTTTTGACTTGGCTTTGATTTTGACTTCTCTTTATGCTCTTTTCGTTCTTGTGCTCGGTTTTGTCGTTTTGGCTTCAATTTTTGTCCTTTTCTTGGATATCCATTTCCTGCATAATACAAATGAAAAACATACAAATACAATGTATTTTTGGTACGTTTTTAGTCATTTAAGTCTGGTTTTAGTGGTTAAAGGTATGTGTAATTAAACATATACCATTATCTCACCTAGGTCATCCCATTTTTTCAAAACACTTAAAGAACATTTTGAGGGCATTCAAAAGGCTCTAACTAAAGAAATTATAGAAATGAAAGATATTTTTGAAGAGTTGGAAGCTGAGGTTGACCAAAATGGCATAGATAGGAAACATGATGATATTGAACGGAAAAACCTCCTTATTGCTAATGATAATTTAATTGCCGACTGCTTGTCCAAAGAAGTGTTTTATGTCGCAACGAATTCTAAGCTTAATGTATCTAGTTTTACTGAAATGCATGATGCCCACACTAGTCTTAAAGCACGTTGTCTGAAACTTGAAGTTGAGCTTTCTAATTTACGTGATAAGATTCAGAAGGATAATATTAGTGAGTTAGTAAAACGGTTTTCCAATCGTGAGGTAAATCATTTAAATATGCAGTTAAAATATCAAAACCTTAAAGAAAGTTTTGGAAACAACACATCTCCACCCGCTCGAGATGTTCCTGATTTTGACAACGCCATGAAAAAATTAAGAATGCAAATCTCTCAATTGAAAGAAACCCTTAGTGAAGCAGACTGTACACTTGATTTCAGGACCTTAGAGTTTTAGATCACTCAATTAACTGAAAAATAAATGTTCTTCAAGAACAAAATGAGCTTTTTTGGGAAGAAAATGGAAAGATTAAGCAGCATTACAAGGAATTATATGATTCTATTAAGATCACGCGTGCTAAGCATCTAGAACAGACAACTACCCTATTAACTGAAAATGAGAGTCTAAAAGTCCAAATACAGAATAAGCTGTCACGTGTCAATAAGGATCATGTAAAACCAAAAGTTCTTGCACCAGGAAAGTATGCTATAGATGTTGAACCTATTCCCCCTCGCAATAGGAACTATAGGGAAGTGCATTTAGTTTATCTCAAACACCTTAAGGAAAGTGTGGAAACCCTTCACGAGATCGCAGAGGAAGCTAAGGTTGAAAGACCATTAGATAGCTCACTTGCATCAGCTTGCCTTTACACCAAACACTCTCAGGAATTGTTAGAATATGTGATTGACACTTGTCCGAAAGACCTAAATACACGAGATAACAAGCATGCTTCTACCCCTTTACCTAAGAAAAAGCAAGTGACTTTTGAGGAACAATGTGTAATGTCAAAAAGTAACACATAAAAACCTGTAGAGCAATTGACCTGTCAGAAGACTAATGTCCCTGTGCCTCCTTCTACAGGAGTAAACAGTTGCATTGATGATAGCAGATCACAGCCTAGGAGCAATACCAAGAAAAATAGGATCTTGACGGCTAAGAGTGTCAACATGAAGAAAGTAGAAGAACACCCTAGGACAATTAAGTCTAGTCTGAAAACCACGAATCGTGTTAATTCTAGTATTAGCTCTAAGCGTACTGTAATTAATTCAAATTCTCATTCTGTTTGCCAAACATGTAACAAATGCTTAATTTCTGCAAATCATGATATGTGTGTGGTTACTTATTTGCACTCTGTGAATGCATCCCCCTTTGTTAAAATGTTGTGTGTAAAGTTAAGCAAGTTTGGAAACCTAAGCAAGTCAAGCAAGTTTGGAAACCTAAGCAAGTCAAGCAAGTATAAAAACCAACAAGCAACATACTTACCACTATAGGTTATCAATGGATGCCCACAGGAAGAACATTCACTTTAGGAGAATAATGCCCTTTAACTAGGCTTACTAAACCTAACAAAGTGTCGGCTATTGCTCATACTAACCCAACGGAATCCAACAAAAATTAGGGATCCAACTTTCCAAACTCTCCATATTCGTCTATTTTCAAATGCAGGTCATACAGATCATCCTTTGGTATTTGGACTCAGGCTGTTCAAAACATATGACTGGGGATCGCTCGTGGCTTAAGAATTTCGTAAAAAAGTTCATCAGGACGGTTAGATTCGGGAATGACCACTTTGGTGCTATCATGGGTTATGGAGACTACGTTATTGGTGAAAGTGTGATCTCCAGGGTATACTATGTGGAAGGACTGGGACACAATCTGTTTTCTATCAGACAATTTTGTGACTCTGATCTAGAAGTTGCCTTCAAGAAGCATTCTTGCTATGTTTGAGATACGAACAATGTTGAATTAATTAAAGGTTCTCGTGGTTCTAATTTGTACACTGTCTCGATTGAAGACATGATGAAGTCCTCTCCAATTTGCTTTTTGTCCAAAGCCTCCAAGAACAAATCATGGTTGTGGCATCGGCGTTTAAACCACTTGAACTTCGGTACCATCAATGGCCTTGCAAGAAAAGATTTATTACGAGGCTTACCTAGATTGAAGTTTTAGAAAGGTCATCTCTGCTCCGCGTATCAACTAGATTTATGTGGACCGATGCGAGTTCAAACAATTAATGGAAGTTCTTAATACCCTTCATATAGATTTATGTGGACCGATGCGAGTTCAAACAATTAATGGGAAGAAATACATCTTAGTTATTGTTGATGAATATTCGAGGTTTACTTGGGCTAAGTTTTTGAAATCAAAAGATGAGACTCCAGAGGTTGTCATCAAATTTCTAACGTAAATACAAGTCGGTCTCAACAAAACTATTAGAAACATCATGATTGTAGCAATCTTACACACGTAATAATAAAATCTATAATATGAAAGAAAATTACCAAACTACCCTTGAGGACAAAGGTAGAAAGGAAAATCTTCACAAATATATATATAATATAATACGTATATTAACCGGGAAGTATGATTCCCGGGTCGTTATTCCCCAATGATTTATGAAATTGAAACCACGTTTGTTGTTCGAACAATGATTTGAATTGATAACCAAGATTGATTTGATTATCTATTTCTACTGGTTAAAAACAATTAAAATAAGCAAATGATTACAATTAAGCACGAAAATAAATAACGGAAAATCAATCTTTAACTAAAAACGCAAAACAGGAATCCTAAATGGCAATTAAAAACCCTAAATTTTCAAATTTAAAACCAAAAATTAAATTTTCTTTTTAAAAAGACTCTAATTGACTAAAAAATAAGTTTAAAGAAAACTAGAACAAAAACGAAGTTGAAATGAGCTTAAAAACACGAAAAATGTAAACGGGAACGAATCCCGTTCTTTAAAAAATGAAATTTTGCAAATTAAACCCTATGAAAGCAAAACTAATTTTCCTAGAAACTTTATGATAAAAGAAAATTTTCTAAAAAAGATTTTTATTTTTTTGATTATTTTTCTATTTTTTATGATTTTTTAAAGTTTTTAACAAAAATAAATGTTTAAAAATACTAAACTAATTATAAAAATTCTGAAAAAAATGGAAAATAGCTTGAACTAAATAGAAACTAGGAAAAATAAGCTTGATTACACAGCTTATCGAATACGCTGTGTAATAAGCTTAAAACAGCTTATAAGCTAAAAGGGAGAAAACGTGTATAAGTATTAAATGTTGTAAAGTTTAACGGAAAAAGACCCCAGGGCGCGTTGGTAGAGGTGTGTGGTGTGTGTTGTTATAAAGGTTGAGGGTGTTTAGGTCGGGGGTTCGAGCCTTGCTCACCCCCGATTTCCACCTTCCCTTTTTTTATTTTTGAAAACTTATAAAAGCAAAGTTTTAGAAAAGATGAAAACAAGCACTTTTAATAAAAGAAACTTTTTATAAAAAGAACTAACTAAGCTATAAATTGCTTAAAGAAATGACAGAAACTACTTAACTACTATTTTTTGCTTTTATCAAATTTTAAAAACTCAAAAGCTAACTATAACCTATACTAATGAACTATAAGCTATTAATATACTAAAACTAACCTAATGAGCTAAACTTAATAGAAATAAGCACAGAGATATAAGCCATAAGCTGAAAATCTAAATAAGCTCTTATAGGAAATTTCTAAACCAAACAACCCTAATGGCTAACTTTGAGCTTGATTTCCTATAAGCTAATTAACCTTAAGGCTCTCTATCTTAATCCTACTTTTACCTAGACTATTAAGCTACAAATATCCACTTTTTATAAGAAATTTGAATAATAAGAGCTTAATTAAAAAGCTGTTTGAAAACAGGTTTCAAACTCAGAAGGTACTGAGTTATATTATATTTTGAAAAGACAAAAGTTGCTTTTGCAGCTTAAAAACAGATTAGTAAAATAGCTTATTTTGAAAAAGCAAATAGAAAAAGATGATTAATGACCTAAAAACTTATTGTATTATGAAAAGTAAAAGCTAAAAACTATTCTAACTCTCTAAAAATTAAGCTAGAAAATGGATGTTTGTCTATTATAACTGCTGATGCAGTTGACACAATTGTGACCCTAATTTAAAAATCTATTAATGCAGACCTATTGAGACTATTCTAACATGCTAAAAACTAAAATCCCGGAGGCATTTTCATTCATCAATCAAAATTTGCTCTTGAAATATTAAAGAAATTTAGGATAGATTCGTGTGACCCTGTTGATACACCCATGGTGGATCGACTCAAACTGGATGAGGACCCCTTAGGGATTCCAGTTGACCAGACTCGATTTCGTAGTATGGTCGGCTCCCTAATGTATCTCACTGCCAGCAGACCCGACCTTGTATTCGCTGTATGCATGTGTGCTAGGTATCAGGCTTCGCCTACCAAAAAGCACCTTGAAGCACTTAAACGGGTCTTTCGGTATCTCAGAGGAACCATTAATTAGGGTCTTTGGTATCCGAAAGACACCGCTATGGCACTAACGGCCTATGCAGATGCGGACCATGCAGGTTGTCAAGACACACGAAGAAGTACGTCAGGAAGTGCTCAGTTCCTTGGTGGATAAATTTTGTCAGCTGGTATCAATGAAACAGAAGAGCACTACGAATCTCTACAATAGAGGTTGAATTACATAGCCATGTATGGATGTTGTGCTCATATTACTTGGGATGAGATCTCGAATTACAAAAACTATGGCTTTGTTCTTCAATATGCTTTCCCCTGTATTATGAACAAATCGCAGTGCCATTGCTCTCTGCTGCAATAATGTCCAGCACTCCCGGTCCAAGCACATTGACATACGACACCATTTTATAAGAGAGCAAGTTGAGAAAGGTGTGGTTGAATTGTACTTCGTGACGACGGATTATCAGCTCGCGGATATATTCACCAAAGCATTACCAAGAGAGCGGTTCGAATTTATCCTCCCGCGTCTTGGTATGAAGAGTATGTCTCCGAAAACTCTTAAACGTCTTCAGGAAAGAGAAGAGGAGTAAAAGATGGTATTCCTATATCCTATGTAAATATGTACATATTCAAAACAAAAAAAAATTAAAAAAAAATTAAAATAATAATAATAAAAACGGTAATGTGGATGATCGATAACAAAAAAAATGTCATTGACCCGGTCTTCAAAAAAATAATAATAAATAAAAATAAAAAAAAAATTTTTTATTTTTTTTTAAATTTCAAGACATGTCTTCCGTTTATCGGTACATTTTTACGGACTAGAAATGGTCATGCATTATGCACCGGGTCTTTAAATGAAGCTCGAACGGAAGTTCAACTTTTCAAAACATGTCTTTATGGCTTGCAGTTATTTCAGACTGCAACCCGTTTTTCAAATTGAGGAAAGCATGTCGCCAAAAAGACGGCTGTTCCTGGCAACGGGTGATTCAGTTCTCCCGGGCATGGATTACGTTATATCCATGCAAATTCGATCTAATGTACGCTTCAGTGCATTATTTCCTGATACAGAAGAGAAGTCTTCTGTCTATCCAAATAATTTTCCGTCTATGATTCTTCAGAAAATTATTTGTGTCTCACTCAGTGAAAAGGTGTTGTTTGAAAATTAATCGGACTTGTGTTTTCATAAATTTGATACTCAATCAACGACCACAGTTCTTTCAATAGAAAACGGGTCATTGATTGAGGGGAAGAGTATTTTTCAAAATTTATGACATTTATCGGGCATCTTAATACATTGAACAATTAATTAAGAAAAGATTTGTATCTAATGGGGTTACATGTTAAGGGGGAGTTAAACTTGTGTTAACTCAAAAAGGCCAAATTTGTTAGTTATATGCAAGTATATTTCTATATGTTGTTGTAATATGTACATTATAAAGCAGTGATTAAGATGTGTTTTGTATCAGTTTATTTGGTTTTCTGAGTTTGTGTCAAATTTTGAAACCATTAGAACAAACTCATAATAACTGACATGAAATATGTCCCTCACTAATTGAGGGGGAGCATGAATATGTTCCATTATCGACCAGTATAAATCAGACACATTTTCTCCCAAAATTTCCTAACCTAAATCAATTGAGATCTAAAATCTCAACGGGTTTGCAATTTTTGATCAGGGGAGAGAATGTGATTTTAATATGAAAATCTGATAAAAATATGATCTTTTGGACTCAAGTGTAGGCTTTCCCATATGTGCTAAACTCTTTCGAATATCAATGCACATATTGAGGGGGGCGAATGATGTATGATGGCAATTGTGGAAATACCAAAGACCGACCAAGTAATTACTTTATCGGAGTTATAAGGATGATAAGGTTAGGTACTCGTTCCCACGATCCCGCCAGAGCCGAAAGGATCTACCCAGGGACAATCCACTAGTTAGTGTAGATGTCCTTAGGTATGATTACAGATGGAGTAATGTGAGAATAAGGGAATAGTGCGGACTGAGATGGTGCTAGTGCTTGTACCTACCCAATAAGGTTAATAATGATGGGTCTCGGTATGCATGATAGGTTGAAGAATGAAACAGATTGTTTAAGATAATGGTGAAAAGAAGCAAGCCCTCCTTAAATTTTAGGCAGAAAACCGGGTCAATACATATGCTGTCAGAGTTACATGGTTGATTGTTGACATTGAAGAAAAGTATAATGGACCAGTGATACGTGCACAACCCTCCTAGCACTCAAGATCCTCAAAGGATTCTTGTTTCATTTCTGACGGAGATCAATACATTTCTATTCATCTACTCCTCTCCGAAGTTAGATGATATTGAAAGGTGACAGTCTGCTCCTGCCTGACTTACTTTATAGCCAAAATGTAATATTAAGTCTTAGTAGCCATGAGATTATCCAATATCTCGTTAGGACAATAATTAATATTATACTTGTTCAATCACACAACCGTGATAACAAGTAAGTTCTTAAGGATCCTACGTATTATCCTTGTTCGTATTGCAGACACATTCGAGTGATACGTTAAGTACTCACAATGAATGATGGAAAATCCTTCTAGAGCCAACATCAAACAAGCTCTTGGTAGGTGACATGTAAGATCCATTATGGATTAAACTTGTAACAAATGGAAAGCAACGCTGGTGCGACTCTCTATGAGTCAAACTTGTTCCAGACAGTAAATAGACGAATAGTTTTTTTTAGAAAACCTTTCGATGTGCTCAACAACTGATTTTTCGAGCACATTGACTGTGTATACCTTTCAAAACAAACATGTTTCTAATGAAATTTGATTTTATGTCATAAAACCGTCGATGGGTCATAAAAACTATTTTCTGAGTGATACGCGACTGATTTTTAAATCAATTTCTCATTAATCAGTGGGTTTATAATTCACTGGTTCACTCACTCCGTGTTTTGTCTGCTTTGAGATGCTCCGGTATGAGAACATGCTTAGTATGATGACTCTGACAATTACTTGTTAAGAAGACTCTTATACAAGCTAGAAATTCCTCAGGAGGAATTTCTTTTAAGGGATTCTACCTGATCACAGGTCGGTCCTTACGGATCCGAAGGTTAATCCAACCACACCGGGTGAATAACAAAGCCATATTCGTCCCCCAACTATATTGCTAATTGTTTTGTTTCAGATTAATAAAAGATAGACGTGGATGTACCTGATTCCAACTAAGACATGGTCAATATAACTTGCCCCATGATCTGCTTGCAGTTCCCAGTGCTATTAAGAGAATCATGGCAAACTATAATGACAATAATAGCTTTTCGCTAACTGTATGATGAGTGCTTGATCTTCGATCCAGTAATTGAGCCCCATAATGAGATCTCATAGATCGAAGATCCGAAGGTCACAACCATCACATGGACCCAACCCCCCACGGCACACATCCCCAAACTCTATACCCCGCACACCTCACCCAAGATGATTTAGAGTTTTAATTAGGCCGTCTCGCTCTCCCACGAAATGAAAAACTCTAAGATAAAATCAAGTCTAAGGAACACAAGCTCAAAGATTACTATTATATTCCTAGACTAATCTTGAAGAATCAAAAGACTACGAGCCAGAGTCAAAGATCAACTCATAGATTGCTAGGATTCAATTTGTATTTTCTGGGGTGACATCCCTTAGGGGGAGATTGTTAGATATTAGAAAATCTATGTAAAAGACTCGGTCACCCCGTGTAATGTCTAGCATAGGTTAGCTCGTAACCTTAATATTAATCGTGTAATTACCGTATGACTTATGGTGTTGGGTCGGGTCTTTACCCACATGTTAGCCCACTCCATAGCCCACTTAGGGACACAAAACACTTGTATTTATACCCCCTTTCCAGCCATAGGAAGGGGTTGGTTGTTCATTATATGATAAACACACATAAGGTGCATTTTCTCTTACTAGAACTCACTTTCTCTCTCTAAGATAAATTGGCCAACCCCTAAATCATTCATTGTGTTATGATATCCAATATACTACATTTCTAAATTTTCAAGTGAGACGCTTTGGTTACTAGTATTAATCTCAGCATTTTCTTGAAGCTTCTTAATCCACACCTCTATTTCAGTACTTCTTCGTGCAGATTCCTCTTGATGTTTAGCTAATAATTCTTCTAAGCTCTGCTTTTTAGCCATCTTATATGGTGGACGATTATCAATCTTGGTATAGTATCCAAGTGGTCCTACACGAAACTTTCCTCCATTACTTCCGTTAAAAGGCGATGTTCGTCCAAATTCTCTATATCTGACCTCTTCCACTTGTTTAACTTCCTCGTTGAGGGGACAATCCTTGTCGAGGTGAGGTCCTTCGCAAATTTGGCATCCAACCTGGATTGCATGAACACTTTCCTTTAGCATTTTCATGTCTCGTCCCAGGTTGTCCAACTTGTTTACTAAAGCAGCTAGTCCAGCCTTGCTACTACTGCTTTCGATATTCCTACTTGTTGTACCGTCGTGCCATTTTTAAGAATGGTCAGCCATTGTCTGAATTGCTGTGAGAGCTTCGGCTGGTCTCATCCCGGGGATAGGTCCATGTGAATCAAGCAATTGACAGTTCATAGTGCTCAAACCCTTATAAAAGATATTTACCTTTTGATGACTGTTGATGTCGTGGGTAGGGCACTTGTATAGTAGGTCATTATACCGCTCCTGGGCCTGGTATAATGATTCGCCTCCTTCTTGCTTGAAGTTGTGAATATCTTTAAGCTGCTTTGCGGTCATGGAAGGTGGGCAGTACCTTTAGATAAAGGCTTTTTTGAGAAGATCCCAGGTATTGATAGTTCCTGGGGCGAGTCTGTCCACCCATCTTTTTGTGGCTCCAGTAAGAGTAAAGGGAAAAACTCGGAGCATGACTGCGTCTTTAGTGACTCCGGGAATATTAAATAAGCCAACGATGTTGAGGACCCGATCAATGTGATCGTGAGCATCACTCGTTTTGTTCCCGTAAGAAAGTGTTTCCCCAGTTGCGATGAAACTGACTCTTGATTTTGAAATTAACATTGCCTCTGATTTCGGGTTTAACCACGCCTGGTGCCTGGTTTTCTCGTGACAATGCTAGGTATTGTTCCATAGTGAGAGTATCGACGTTCTAATTCCGGCCCATGGTTCCGAAGATATAGAGTTGGAGAAAAAGAAGAGAATATAATCAAATAATTATAATTTTTTAGCTCCCCGGTAACGGCGCCAAAAACTTGATGCGTATTTTTCTTTTAAAACTATATTTTTATCATGTTTTAATATTTATAATACTCGATTCTACCTGACGACGCACTAAACGGGCAGATAACCCGATACTGGGTGTATTAAAAATGGTAAATCCGAGGTCGTCCCAAGAGCTAAGTTGTAATTAGTTTTAATTTGAAATGTCACGTTTTGAAAATGGTTTTTGAGTTGATTTAAATTAAAATTAAAAGAACAATAAAAATAAATAACTGAAAAGTAAAAGGATAGGAGATATCAAGAGAGAAAATGTGTTAACCTAGTTACTTCATTACTTAATGTAATGAAAACATTTTCTGTGTAATGTTAAACTAAAGGTGTCATTACTGGTTTCTAAGGTCGATAGACTTGAATGTACATATACAGTTTATCTATACTCCCTGCGATTCCGAATCAGTCTCGAATCATCTGGGAGGTAGGTTATCCAAGTTGCAGTGATTAATCCTAACTATTCCCAAAACATATCTAATAAACTATTAAGATTATTAACCCCCTCTAAAAGAGTTCATGTGCTTTTTAAGTATTGAGTGATAAGTGCGATGACCGGTCAGTTCCTACACCAGGTAAGGAGTTAGTGATCCTCCCTAGTACCCATTGGATCCCATCATGAAAAGATAATCTATTAATGGGGCAAGCTAGGTCCAAACCACCCGTACTACAAAAACCCAGGGTTACACGATAGTCAAGGTTATCTAATGAAAACCATAATTTAACATGATTGAAAAATCATTAACAAAAGCTATTACATAATTGGCAGCACTTTAAGTGCTTAGCCGCTCATGGTAATTGTAACACAGTAAGAGATAGAAGAAATCATATACTGAAAACTCATAATTCTTACAGTATTCGTTTTGAAAGATTAAAATACAAAAGTAAGTAAATGTGCTCTCCTTGGACATCCATGTAGATTTCTTAGAAATGGGAAGCCCTTTGTCGCACTCCACGCTAGGGTTTCTCAAAAACTTTAACAATAAACCTGCTCATAAAAGAAAACTACAAACATAATAGTTTTCTTTTTTGTTTGCTGGAAACCCAAAATCTGTTTCAAACTTACTGAAACCTTAAAAGCCTTGAGTACCTTATCAATAAAATATCAATCACATAGCAACGAATGATGGATTTCTACTATCTTCAAAACAAGTAGTACTGATAATACATTGGCAGCAGTAATATAACCAAACAACATTGAGCAACACTAGGTTTACCTTATTCACTGCTGTTAATGACTTCAGTGCTTACCGAGACTTCATGACTAGTACCTTGTTGGGTTTGTTCTAGTACTAGCTCCATTTTAGTCGGCCCTACTCCCTTATTCTCACTTTTACTCCTTTTTTATATCATACATATAGACTTCTACACTAACTAGTGGAATATCCCTAGGTAGATCCCTCTGGTTCTGGCTGGATCGTGGGAACGAATACCTAATCCTAACCACCTTATAACTCCAAGTAATCACAAACATGGTCGGTCTTTTGGTATTATTCTCAGCTTTAAACCATTTGAAATTGCTCCCCCTCAACATGTGCATCGATATTCAAAAATGTTTAGCACATGAAGGGTGAAACTTGCACTTGAGTCCTTAAAATCACATCTTTAGCCATATATTTTAATTATATTTTCTCCCCTTATCAAAAATATCAAATCTCTTGATATTTTGGATATCAATTGATTCAAATATTAATGGTTTCAAGAAAAAATGTCCAATTATTAACAAGTCGTATTAGGAACATTATTAAATGCTCCCCCTCAATTTATGAGGGTATTACATATATAGTGTTGAGTACGTTAATTTGAAAAAATTTGAATTTATTGAAAAATTCTAAAAAATTCTCAAAGGCAACAAGGGTAATATGGTTTTAAAGGATGATAAAGGGGTTAGGATAGACATGGGATACACATTTAATGGTTGTTAATAAAAACACAAAACAAATAGTCTAAAATAATCTAAGGTTGTCATAACTAGCTACTGTCCACCCATGGGTCCAAGAGTTTAAGTTCGAAAATCTGATCTTCAATAATGGGCTACTAGCTCCATTCTCCATAAGTATTGGGATGACTTGGTGTAATAATGGGCTACTAGCTCCATTTTACTAAGATGTCTTGGTGCAATAATAGGCTACTAGCTCTATTTTTTATATATTTTTTTATTTTGCACCATCTTTACATTTTGTTTAGCACATGGGTGGCTTTTTTGTTTCAACCT
>BQNB010102533.1:0-24224 GCA_026074375.1 Tanacetum coccineum | reverse complement strand
GATGGTGCGATTCTATAAGAATCAAACTTGTTCCAGGAAATGGATCAACGGTTGTTAGTGAATGTTTGAAATGATTAACACTCTCAGTGTGTCACAAAAACAATTTTGAAAGTGATACACCGATTATATAAAAAAAATTCGAATCAATAAACTTTAAATCACCACAACTAGACCACTAAAGCCACCAAGATAGAACCATGGCTCTAATACCAATTAAAGGTCTACGTAAAACATGATCCGGTGGTCTTGGTGAGTGAAACCACATGATATCCATTTTAGTGAGAGAGAGTAGAGAGATGGAAGATGGACTTGTGATATTAGGTTGAAAATAGATGAAGGATACAAATGACTTAACAAATGCCAAATGACTCAACCCCTCTATGGAAGCCATAGAGGGGTATTTATAGCCCATACGCCTCTAAACTATACATAGTTGCCTATTCTAGTCCTCGCGTATGTGACTATGATAAACTATGGTAATTCTGTAATGTCGTCACGTAAAAGTGAATTCCCAACAGTGTGTATTCCTCAAATGATGGGAGGACTTGTGGGGGACTTTATGGGTTCGGATTTGCCACATCATGTCGGGACTTGACGTTTCGGTTATTCTTTGTACCGGGCTTAAAGCCAAAGGTACTTTCCCTTACAAGAGGTGGACTGGGGAAGATTGTGCGAACGTGTTTGACACAGAGTGACTTTGGTGAGACAATTTTTGGTGTATGGGAGGGTACCTATATCGTAAGAGTTTCTGAGAATTTATGATCATTAAGGGGTTTCGGATCCTCAATGTCGGGGTACCTTATGATCTTCTTGATTTTCTTCGTCCTATTTTCTTCAATTCTTATCTTCTCCCTTCATTTCCCCACAACCTCCAAAGAGAGTTGCATGAAATCGCTTCCAATAACACACATATACTCTTCGAGTTGCCTAACTTTTTCTTCTTGGTCGAGTATGAAATTCATCACAAGATCCTTGAACGCCTCCTGACGGGATGGTTCGGGCAGTAGTTGACGCATCATGTTGTTCGACATCCCACAAACATTTTTACTCCTCCCCATTAGGGAGATTGCATTTTCCATGAGTGTACCAACTTTACACTCTATGACCCCTAATAGCTGTTCCAAGTCGGGGTTTTCGTAGTCAAGGCTTCCTTCCTCTAGGACTACAGGGTCGTTCCATCCTTCATCCTCATATCGAGCCAACTCCTTGATGGTGGCCCAGGCTTTTTCTACACTTATTTTTCATAGTCGGCCTCCGACGGCGTAGTCCATGGTTCTTTTCAGGGTGTGATCGATACGGTCGTAAAATATTTGCACTTGAAGCCAGTGATCGATGTAGTGATGAGGGAATTTTTAGAGTAAGTCCTTGAAACGAGTCCATGCTTTAGAAAGAGATTCTCCTTGATGTTGTTGGAACATAAGGATGTCGTCACGAAGTTTTGTAGTCCTTCCCGATGGAAAGAATTGAGCAAGGAAACGAGTAGTAAGATCCTCCCATGTGGAGATGGATCCTGCATGAAGACGTTCAAGCCAATTGTTAGCTTGATCGCGAAGGGAAACTTAAAATAAACGCATGCGCGTTCTTTCCCTATTTGCAACATCAAAGTCAAGCGAGTCCATAAGTTTTAAGAAATCCTTGAGATGTTGGTTTGGATCCTCGGACCGAAGTCCGTGTTTGAGCATCCGTTTTGCACCAACCGGATGGTGTCGGATCGAAGAGGCACCACATTGTTCCCTTCGGAGAGCTCAATGGTGTTCCTATAGCCCTTGTGGCTAGGTCTGGAGTAATCTCCAAGAGTACGGATAGGATTCGCGTCTCCCATGGTGGTTGACGAGAATGATTTACGAAACAAATAACACAAAGAAAAGATAGACTACAAGAAAGCTAATATAACAAAAATAAAATTCTCACTTGAAAGGATTCAAGCGAGTAGACCTAAGTTAAACAATGGTCAGAACCTAACTATTCCCCACGCAGCGGCGCCAAAAACTTGATGTGCGGTTGTCGTAAAGACTTCTACACGAAGTTTTACAACTCCCTAGGCAGTGTACCTAATCGTTGTAGTGTAGTATAGGCAAGACTCGAGGGTTGTTATCATTCTCTAGGGGAATAGGTTTGGAAGGCTCGATCAAGATCTAACAGAGGTCTACGGGGTTGAGAGAATATTCTTTTTGTATTTTTGTTTTATAGAAAGCAGTAAAAATCATGGTTTGAGAGGTTGGTTTGTTTAACTAATTAAACTAAATATAATCTAAACTACTGGTGATAACTTTATGATAAAAAGATGTATTTACTTAATCATATACTGCTCCTTAGATTGTTTCTCCTAATCATGTTGCTTTGTCACACTTGTGATGATCTGTGTAAGCATTTCCTAAGTCATGAACGAATTACACGAACCCGCCGTCTATTTAATATTCCGTTAAGGTAAAACACAAGTAAGGTAGTATGAAGACTATTACAAGGCCCCTAAGAGTATATTAAATGCAATTGAAATATCTTAAGAGGGATCAACCATATTGGGGTTAAGGTAGTATGAAGATTGTTACCAGATGGTATCCTTTCTACACACTCGCGTTTCCCTATACGTCTATGCCAATTTAATATCTTATAGCTACTTTTCTAAAGCCTAACGCGCACATCCATCACAAGAAGCAACATTAAAAGGATCTACAATCTATGTTTCATACAATCATAAATAAATACAAAGGAGGGTTTAGCCTAGCATGTTATAAAGAAAGCAAGAACGTAAATCAATCAAACAACACATAGACATATTGAATAATTAAAGATAAACAATCTTACTTGATTAAAACATGGATTAAGGTCAGTCACAATAGGGTTCTAAGGCCCTAAAGACGGCCTAAAAGCTGCTGGAATGACTAGGGTTCGTCTCCCAAAAGTTATACAAAGTTACACACTTAAAACCCTAAAATCGGTTTTGTATTTATAAGAAAAGCGACGCTACGGCGTCGCTTTGAAGCCATGACGCCGTCGCCACGTCGATGATTCTAGATCCTCTTTAAGGCAGCTACATTATGACGCCATCACAAAATCCTTGACACCGTCACTTTGCAAGTCACGAAGCCTTCACTTTATACTTGCGAAACCGTCTCCATGCTCTGTATGTGTGGTTCTTCAAGATACTTGGTGTAGAGTCGTAGTCTTGTCCGTTTCCTCTCTAAATGAGCCCAAGTCACGTGTATTTCCTCCAAATGCCATGCAAGTGCTAAAAACATGAAAACAAATGATTAAGCACTTAATCTGGGCATATTTGCATCATTTAGGGGGTTAAATGACCCCGAAATAGTGTATAAAATGACACCTCATCAGTGACGATGTCTATGACTTGAATACGTTTGAGATTGCTCATTGAGGCTTTGCACTCAGTGAGTCCTTCAATGCTTGTTGATATCTATCAGCGAGTCTTTAACACTTAGCCTAACATGAATTCCTCTTTCTCCCAGAATTCTCCACTCTTTCTCTCGTTCTCATTTTAAGTCCTTAAATGTTTATTTTTTTGTCTTTTGGTAATGTATTTTGATAGAAAAGGTAAGGTAAGGTAACACCCAATACCCTCTTCCATGGGTTATGGGTCCTAATACCGTCTTCTACAGTGTATGAGGGAGGTTGAGGCATAGACAACCATACCCCTACGTAAGGTAGAGAGGCTGCTTTCGGTTCTACCAAAGATAGAAAAGGACCTCAGGCCTTACATGGAGTGAGGATCGAACCCTTAACCTTTGTCTCTAGAGGCAAGGGTGATAACCACCTGATCCAACCTTGCTATGATTGGTAATGTATTTTGATCTTTTTATCCTTTATCCCTTGCCCTTCTATCATCGACCTATAATCATCATTTTCAAGCTATTAAGTACCAAAATTTCACAATAACGATATTAAAACCTAAAACATGCATAAAATATAAGATTACAAATATGAAAACATGTATAAAATACGAGTTATCATTTCTTTATCAACCTATGTTTATAGTATTATGATCGGTTGGCATTCATGCCATAATAGTAAATTCCAAGAAATGAACAAGCGAATACGACAAAAAGAGTAGCCTTGTGATGTGCTAACGAAAGTGTAGAAATAGTCTAATGTGATGTAAGTTTCACAATCAACATAGCATTTCTCATACCAAATTATTTCAGCATAGTTTGGTAAAGTTGCATATGATTTTATGAAAAGTTGAGCATGTGTTAATTAGCATACATATTCACTCTTTCTTTCTCGTGTTTTTTCTACAATGGGGTTGATGGGAACTGAAATGGGAATTGGAGAAGACTTTACACAAGACGGGACTACAAGTCTACAAGGAAAATATGTCCTAAGATCGACTACTGGGAAATGGAGAGCTTGTTACTTCATGTTGGGTAAGTGTTATAACTTTGTAAAGCATATTGAGCTCTAGATCTAACAAATTATCAATAGGTAAACATATTATACGAAAAATTTAGCTCTTTGAACTGAATTGAAGGTTATGAAGTGTGTGAAAGAATGGCATACTATGAAATAGCAACAAATTTAGTCTTGTACTTAACAAGGGAACTACATGAAGGCACTGTGAAATCATCAAACAATGTCACGAATTGGGTTGGAACTGCGTGGTTGACTCCTAATTTCAGTGCATACATTGCTGACACGTATTTGGGACGATATTAGACTTTCATATTTGGCTCTGCCATTTATCTAGTAGATAATATTAGACGATTAGATTATGGCCCAAACCCAATTGTGGGCTTGGATCCATTAGGTTTAGGGTTAATTAGCTTATTCTTTAAGTTATGTTTTATTATAAATAAAGATGATATCTTATTATGTAAACACACAAAAAAACACAATCAATAAAATCTCTATTTGCTATTTTACATGGTATCACAGCTTTAGGTAAGATTCACTAACAAATTTTGATATCCTCCAGTCATCGGCTACTTGCCGGTGATCTGGAGGGATTCCCTTTATTTTCGCTTTAATATCTTTTTAGGATTTTGTTTTTCGTTTCCAATTCATAAACCCTAAACCCTAGCTGTCAAACATATATTGAGTTGCCTTCGATCAACTATATTTTTTTCTTCATCATCTATTTGGTTTTAATGTCGAAGATCATTATCGTTGACAACAAAAGTTGATCATCAAATTGTTGCTCCCTCCTAAAGGCAAAGCAAGCCATGACGTAAAAAAATCGCCACCAAAGAAGGATGCCGCAAGCAATAAACAACTATGCCACCAAATACAATTATGTTTTCGCTCAAACAAACGAAAAAAGAAGATGAGGAAAAGAATAAGCAGCTTTCAACATTCATTCCAATTTGTTCGTCCAGAAGGTTCCCGTTCAAACCGCGGGGGAGTATTAGACGATTAGATTATGGCTCAAACCCAATTGTTGGCTTGGGTACATTAGGTTTAGGGTTAGTTAGCTTATTCTTTAAGTTATGTTTTATTATAAATAGAGATGATGTCTTATTATGTAAACACACACAAAAACACAATTAATTAAATATCTATTTGCTATTTTACATATTAGAATTGGTAAATCCCCATAAACATGTTATTATCATTAGGCCACAATATATAGAGTACAATGCTTGGAGAATAAGATAACTAGATGGGCTTAACCCATAACAATAATAAATACTAAATGGGCTAGACTATAATCGCTAATACACCCCCGCAGTTGAAACGGGGGGGCCTTCGAAAGTTCAAACTAGAGCAAAACTTAAGAAATAAAGCAATTGAAAGTCCTTTGGTAAAGATGTTAGCATACTGAAAACGAGAAGGAACATGTAACTCACGAACCTGCCCAGAAGCTACAAAGGCACGAACAAAATGAATGTCGATATCTATATGCTTGGTACGCTGATGCTAAACCGGATTAGTAGACAAGTAAACTGCACTAACATTATCACAATAAACAAGCGTAGCAGTAAACAAAGGAGCATGAAGCTCGCGCAAAAGGTTACGTACCCAGGCTGTCTCAGCAACGACATTAGCAACACCTCTATATTTTGCCTCGGCACTAGATCTAGACAAAGTGACCTGTCGTTTGGCAGACCAAGATAATAAATTGTCACCAAGAAATACACAATAGCCCGAAGTAGATCGTCGAGTAACAGGGCAACCAGGCCAATCAGCAATAATATAAGCTGTAAGTTGATTGGTAGACTAGACATGAAGTTGAAGACCATGATCAACAGTCTCACGGACATAGCGAAGTATGCGCTTCAAAGCAGCAAGATGAGGCTCTCGAGGATCATGCATGTAAGACAAACTTGTTGAACAACATACGAAATGTGAGGGTGTGTGAAAGTAAGATACTGAAGAGCGCCGTCTAAGCTCCGATATAGCGTAGGATCACTAACAGGATCACCGTCAGCCCTAACTTGGACTCAGTATCCACGGGAGTTCTACATGGATTACACTTCTGCATATGGGCGCGTTCAAGAATTTCCTCAGCATACTTAGATTGCGATAAAAATAAGCCTGTAGAAGATCTTTGAGCAGAAATGCCAAGAAAATAATTGAGTGAACCAAGATCCGTCATAGCAAACTCACTGTGGAGAGATGCAATGATACGCTGTAGAAATGCTGAAGACGATAACGAACCTTCTGGACCCAAGCCCACAATTTAGTTTGGGCTATAATCTAAGCATCTAATAGATAATTCTACTTGCATTGTTGACATTCTTCTTCATTTTGCCATTTATTTTGTGGTATATATACCATTTATACATGTGATATAAGCTTGAGGCATAACGATTCTATTTGGTCCTCATTGCGCCGGATTATGGTCCCTTAAGACGATAACGAAACCTTCTATCACATCGATTATCTTTGATTTATTAGCATTGGTTGGACATCATTGTGTCTTTCTGCCTAATAATAATTGTGCATGTCGACATATCCTTAATCCTTCTTATATTATGCTAACATAAATAATCCTTTCACAAATAGCATGATCGACTTTTGCCTCTATTCCACTTACTTGTAATTCACTATGGTATACTTTTTTATAAAGGTTTGTAATTTAATTGTGTTATGACATTAAATTATAAACATTTTTTGTTTTGTAAATCAATCACCACTATGTATAAACATTTTCGAGTTTTATAAATATATCACATAATTTAAATCCATTAAATTATGAAAATGTTTAATATGCTAGACATTTTCATGTCACACAAGGTTAAAATAGATGTTCACTATGGTTTACAAGTTTTTAAGCATCTTAATTATTTTGTAAACATTTTCATAAACCATTATAAATGGGTATCCTAACTATTAATTTTGCAACATATCTTAATCAGGCACATCTTTAAGTCTTTAACCATTAGTTTTAAGCACAATGATCATTTTCTTTTTATAAAATTAGGCATAAAAATTTTATGTATCAATCATTTTATTTTCTAGCAAATCTAAAATGACATCTCATGAATCCAGACCGGACGGAACCAGAAAAATAGCTTGTGGGGGGTAAAAAAAATTTCTTGACAATAGCAACAAAATGTGGAATAAAAAACTAGGATCGAAATGATAAATCGAGTATAGTTACTTCAATACGAAATATTTATAAGGTTTTAAAGTGTTGAATGTTATGTGAGTAGGGGACAATTTGAGTTTTGAGTGGGGGCACTTTCGAAAAAATAAAAAAATTACACTAAAATCTCAACTTTTTCGACGAGCCATGGGGGGCAACGGCCCCATTCTTATACTATGGATCCGTCCCTGTTGCTGGTTTGGTATGTAGCCTAATTTGATCATGGGCCCAACTTAAAACATGTGAGTTTATACTTGAGCTTTTTTTTTTTGATAATGGGCATAATGATAATTCTTTACATTACTGTTTTACCCAAAATCTTTGGTGTTAGAATTAGGATACCATCTTTGTAATGCTGCATATCAAAACTTCTCTTTTCTTAATCTAAACAGGGCATGTGCTTATTGACTCTTGTTGTTTCACTACCATCTCTAAATCCACCATCTTGTGGAAAAGATGTGACATATCTAGACTGTGATAAACGAGCCTCGTCGCTTCAAGTTGGCATCTTCTATAGCGCACTCTACATTATTGCGATTGGGACCGGTGGAACCAAGCCCAACATCTCGACAATCGGTGCAGACCAATTCGACGGTTTTTGTTGGGTTTAATCGGTTATATGTCGGGGTTCACGTATGCATGGTGCATGGCTGAAGTTTTAGTTTAATAAGTCTTTTATGTTTTATGTGTTTTAGGTAGAGTTTTGTTTCCTGATTTGTAGGTAGACTAGTTCTACACACGTTTGTTTTCTTAGGCTATTTATAACCATGTTATCTATGAATGAAGGTATCCCTTTTCCTGATATTTTCCCTTAACCCACTGTTCATTCACCACTTGTGCAGCTTCAAATCTACATTTGGTATCAAGAGTTGGTTCGTGTGAAGGGGCTGTAAGTTGATCAAAGGTTGAAGGGTCTTGAAAGCAGCTTCTACTCTTGATCAACCTGTTCGTTTTGGAAAAGAGACTAACCGACGGAGGTGCGTGAAAAGCGAACGGAAAGGATCCGTCAAAGCAGGTGGCTTTGGATTTGGTTCGTTTTGCAGGTGAAAGAATACGGTAAAGCTTGTCGCTTGTTATTCTTGGTCGGTGGAATAGGGCTCTTGGAACGAGTTTGATCGGAAAAGGGTTGAAGCTGTTATAAAGGGAGATTAGGATGGCGTTGGTACCTAAAGAAGGAGGTTCGATGTCGTATCAAGTTCCGGTCTTGACCTCGACGAATTATCCGGTGTGGGTTGTCAAGGTCAAGTCCATTATGGATGCATATGGCCTATGGGGAACGGTCGAACCAAGAACGTTAGGTGAAGAACCTGATGTAAAGAAGTCAAAACAAGCTCTTGCCTTTTTGTTTCAAGCGATACCCGAAGACATGGTGTTGCAAATGGCGAGTTACACCGACCCAAAGCAAGTGTGGGATGGTTTGAAAACACGTTTTTTGGGAGTGGATCGGGTGAGAACGGCTCGACTTGCAACATTGAAGAGAGAGCTTGAAAGCTTGCGTATGAAGGAGGGCGAATCTGTTGATGATTTTGCATCCAAGTTAACCGGTTTAGCTTCAAAGGCAAGGAGTCTCGGGTACGAGCTTGAAGAAGTAGACTTGGTGAAAAGGCTACTTGATTCGATGCCTAAGTCGTTTCTCCAAATTGTGGCTTCAATTGAGCAATGCTTTGAGTTGGATTCGATGTTATTCGATGAAGCCGTTGGAAGGCTGAAGGCGTACGAGGAGCGTATCAAAGGAGCTGAGAAGATGGAAGACACTCAAGGTGGTTTGTTGTTGGTAAGTGAAGGAAAGTCGCACGGGTGTAAGCATTGTGGCAATGGCGGTTCAAATCGGGATGGCTTTGGACGTGACCGGGGAAGAGGTCGTGGGTCCGGGAAGAGTCGAGATGGTAATGAACGTGTCCGGGATAAAAGTCACGTTAAATGTTACAAGTGCGAGGAATTCGGTCACTACAGCAACGAGTGTCCGAAGTGGGAGAAGCATGAGGCAAACTTGATCGAAGAGGAGCCGACGTTGTTGTGAATGGACGGGTAAATAACCGATTAAGGGGGTGATTGTTGGGTTTAATCGGTTATATGTCGGGGTTCACGTATGCATGGTGCATGGCTGAAGTTTTAGTTTAATAAGTCTTTTATGTTTTATGTGTTTTAGGTAATAATTTAGTTTGAATTGGTAAAAGTCATAGACCGGATATTATGTAGTGCATCTGCACGTTGGGTCATAGTTACCTTTTCTTTAGGTAGAGTTTTGTTTCCTGATTTGTAGGTAGACTAGTTCTACACACGTTTGTTTTCTTAGGCTATTTATAGCCATGTTATCTATGAATGAAGGTATCCCTTTTCCTGATATTTTCCCTTAACCCACTATTCATTCACCACTTGTGCAGCTTCAAATCTACATTTGGTATCAAGAGCTGGTTCGTGTGAAGGGGCTGTAAGTTGATCAAAGGTTGAAGCATCTTTTTTGGCACCCTTTTCTCAAATGCATTTCTAGTGTACATTCAAGATAATGTAGGTTGAGGTTTAGGGTATGGTATCCCAACATTGGCTGTATTTGTGGCTTCAATAATGTTTGTAATCGGGACACCTTTTTATAGGTACAAACCGATATCCGAAAGCCCTTTTACCAGTATGGCTAAAGTGCTATTCGCCGCTGCAAGAAAGAGAAATGTAGTATCACCTATTGACCCTAGAGAGCTTTATGAGTTGTCATCCGATGAGTACTCTCGTTCCGGGAAACATAGAGTTGAACATTCCACTTCATTAAGGTTATAAATAACATTCACTACAGTTATAATTTGTAAATTTAGTTATATAGATGAGAGCACCATTAATTTTATTATTATTATATAGGTTTCTTGGCAAGGCAGCAGTGAAAATTGAAGGATCGGGCTCACAATGGAAGTTATGTCCTGTATCTCAAGTTGAGGATACAAAGCAAATGGTCAAAATGGTCCCAATCTTGTTAACAACGTTCATTCCTAGTGTATTGGTGGCCCAATCTAGCACACTTTTCATCAAACAAGGCACAACTTTGGTTCGATCCATGGGACCACATTTTGAGATACCACC
Source organism: Tanacetum coccineum (assembly GCA_026074375.1). Taxonomy (NCBI): domain Eukaryota; kingdom Viridiplantae; phylum Streptophyta; class Magnoliopsida; order Asterales; family Asteraceae; genus Tanacetum; species Tanacetum coccineum. The sequence goes on along the minus strand of BQNB010102533.1, from coordinate 13,612 downwards.
GGCTTGTCTAACCCTATTCACCACAATCTCTATTCTAATCAGCATTGTTGTTTAGGACCGTTACTTTGTTTTCTTGTTAAAAAGTACACCAAAAACCCACGAGGCATTACTTTATTACAACGAATGGCGGTTGGCATAGTCGTCCATGTCGTTATCATGATCATAGCAAGTGTGGTAGAAAGACGGAGACTTAGTGTGGCTAAAGATCATGGTATAACTGATAAAGGGCAAATTGTGCCTCTATCCTCCTTCCTCAATTTGTTTTGATGGGCGCCGCTCATAATTTTTTAGAAGTTGCAAAACTTGAATTTTTCTATGATCAGGCACCCGAAGGAATGAAAAGTCTTGGGATGGCTTATTTTACAACTAGTCTTGATGTCGGGTTTTTTCTTAGTAGTTTCGTATTATCGATTGTGGCTAATGTTACAAAGAGGAATGGACACAAAGGATGGATCCTGGACAACCTTAACGAATCTCGCCTGGACTATTATTATGTATTTCTCACGGTTCTGTGCTTTTTAAATTTCCTTCTCTTCCTTGTAATCGTGAAAAACTTTGACTATAAAGGTGAAGCGGAACAAGCTACATCATTGGATGATCCTATTAGAGTAGATATTATATTGTATATTTTGTGTAGTCGGCCCATTGGCCCGAGCCCATAGTCTAGAAGGTTCCTTTGTATCCTATATATATGTTGGCTATTATCAATTGTAATCAAGCAATCAATCAAAGCAAATCAATATCCTTTATGGTAATCAGAGCCTAATATCAATCTTCCCCTAATCCTCTCCTTCTTTTTCTCTCATAACAGCTCCTCACCTCTCCCTCCCATCAAAAAAAATATTGTTCATCGACGGTACTGTTCATAGGTACTGTTCATCGACGGTACTGTTCATCGACGGTACTGTTCATCAGCGGGTACTGTTCATCGACAGGTACTGTTCATCGAAAAAAAAACTTCTTATGGCTTCTCATGATCAGCAATGGTATATGGATACCGGAGCAACCTCTCACCTTTCATCTCACACCGGTAACCTTTAAACCTCTTCTCTTAATCGTAATTTTTATTCAGTTATTGTCGAAAATAGATCATTTATACCCGTCACCCACTCTGGACATCTACAAATCCCTAATCCATATCGCCCACTCCACCTTAAAAATGTTCTTGTCACACCCAATATAATTAAAAACCTTGTTTCTGTACGAAAATTCACCACTGATAATAAATGCTCCATTGATTTTGATCCCTATGGTTTCACTGTACAAGATTATCATACCCGCCAAACCCTCCTTCGTTGTGACAGCACGGGTGATATATACCCCTTACATATTGCCGCCTTAGCCTTTGCCCTACTTACTAATAATCATTCCCTTTTGGCATCAACGTCTTGGTCACCCCGGTGATAATGTAATTCAAACACTGTCATCACGTGGCCTTGTGTCTTATAATAAACAAAACACTCAACACTTGTGTCGTGCCTGCCAGTTAGGGAAACAAACAAAACTTCCCTTTCAACGATCTACCTCTATTGTCACATCTCCCTTTGACATTATTCACTCAGACCTTTGAACATCTACTGTCTCTAGCATAAGTGGATATAAATACTATGTCATTTTCTTAGATCACTATTAACATATTTTGTGGGTCTACCCACTTCATAGAAAAACCCAATTCAACCGTGAAATCAAAGCTTTTCAATGTGATCATGGTGGAGAATTTAACAACAACACTCTCCATGAATTATTTGCCACTAATGGAATTCAATTTTGTTTCTCATGCCCGCGTACATCTCAACAAAATGGCAAATCTGAACGCATGATTCGTACTATCAATAACGTAGTACGTTCTCTCCTCTTTCAAGTCCGTCTTCCTCTCGAGTATTGGGTCACTCACTGCCGCTTACTTACTTAATATCCTCCCCTCCATCTCTATCAACAATGGCATCCCTTACACAAAATTATTTAGCAAACCAACCTCTTACAATCACCTTCGCACGTTTGGATGCCTTTGTTATCCTTACACCTTTCCACCTCACAAACTTGCCCCTCGTACTACACCATCTATCTTTCTCGGGTACCCTTATAATCATCGCGGATATCGATGCCTTGACCTAAACACTAACAAAATCATCATTTCTCGTCATGTTACATTTGACAAAACTGTCTTTCCCTTCGGCTTCATGACTCCAACTAAACCTCCCTCATACCAATTCCTAGATGATAATCTCGACACCTCCCCCATTGCACTTCGTCTACTTACCACACCTACTTCTCCTCAACAAACACCACCACAAATAACTCCACAAACAAATCCACAAACAAATCCACAAACAACACCTCCAACTCCTCTATCAACACCATCACCACAAACAACACTGACACCACCAACCACCTCACCACCACCTACCTCGCAACACCCTATGGTCACACGCTCTAAATTCGGGATTGTGAAAGCTAACCCCAAATACAACTTACATGTTACTACCTCCTTCTCTATCCTTAAGTCTCCTTTCCATGCCCTTCGAGATCCTAACTGGAAACAAGCTATGTGTGACGAATATAAAGCTCTCATTGACAATAACACATGGGTACTTGTTCCTCGCCCATCAAATGTCAACATTGTCCGCTCTATGTGGTTGTACAAACACAAATATAATGCGGACGGGTCCTTAAATCGGTACAAAGCTCGACTAGTTGCAAATGGTCGTAGTCAACAACAAGGCATCGACTACGATGATATATTTAGCCCTGTTGTCAAACCTGCTACCATACGGACTGTTCTTAGCCTTGCAGTGTCTTGACAATGGCCTATTCATCAGTTAGACATGAAGAATGCATTTCTTCACGACCATCTTAAAGAGACAGTTTACATGCACCAGCCATCAGGATTTACTGATTCAGCTCATTCTGATTATGTTTGCCTTCTGCAAAAGTTGCTTTATGGCCTTAAGCAGGCCCCCGAGCTTGGTTTCAATGATTTTCTAGCTATGTTATTCGAGCCGGTTTCTATCATAGTAAAACTGACTCATCTCTTTTCATCTTTCACAAGGGGCCAGACACAACTTACTTACTACTATACGTGGATGATATCATTCTTACAGCTTCCTCTACTTCACTCCCGCAACGTATCATCTGTTTACTACATGCGAAGTTTGCTATGACAGACCTTGGCCCACTTAACTATTTTCTTGGTATATCTGCCACGCGTACTACCTCTGGCATATTCTTTTCTCAGACAAAATATGCTACCGAGATTCTTGAGCAAGCACAGATGCTTAATTGTAAGCCTTGCAGGACCCCAATTGACACCGAGAAGAAGCTTGGACCTGAAGGATCACCGGTCACTGATCCTACTTTATATCGCAGTCTTGCCGGATCACTTCAGTACCTCACTTTTACCCGGCCTGATTTGTCATATGCAGTTCAACAGTTATGTCTTTACATGCATGATCCTCGAGAGCCACACCTTAATGCTATGAAACGTGTTCTTCGTTATCTTCGAGGAACCACTGATCTTGGATTACAGCTATTTCGGTCTACTACATCACAGCTTATTGCATACTCTGATGCTGACTGGGCAGGTTGTCCGGCTACGCGCCGATCTACTTCTGGATACTGTGTTTTTCTTGGTGACAACCTCCTGACGTGGTCCTCCAAACGTCAGGACACGTTGTCTCGTTCTAGTGCTGAGGCTGAATACCGCGGGGTTGCGAATGCTGTAGCTGAGACATCTTGGATTCGCAACCTCCTTCGTGAGCTTCATACCCCACTTTTCACAGCGACCTTGGTCTACTGTGATAATGTCAGTGCTGTATACATGTCTGCAAACCCTGTACAACATCAGCGCACCAAACATATAGAGATTGACATTCATTTTGTTCGTGACAAAGTAGCAGCAGGTCATGTTCGAGTTCTTCATGTCCCTTCTCGATTTCAGTACGCATATATCTTCACAAAAGGACTCCCATACCCGTTGTTTGCTGATTTCAGATCCAGTTTGAGCATCCGCAAATCTCCCGCTCCAACTGCGGGGGCGTATTAAAGTAGATATTATATTGTATATTTTGTAGTCGGCCCATTGGCCCAAGCCCATAGTCTAGAAGGTTCCTTTGTATCCTATATATAGGTTGGCTATTATCAATTGTAAGGAGGCAATCAATCAAAGCAAATCAATATCCTTTAGTATTGTGAAAGAAAGTTGTTGAATCATTTTTCGAGACTGGGTGGATATTGTGTACATTAATATCTTGAATGGTGTAATGGATTGGATGGGTGGTCCGTCATGTTTGATCTGTGAACCCGTTTCGACGTAAACAAGATACTGTTTACCTGCCAAACACAAAGTCTTTGCAGGATTGACGAGAAACTATTGCCAAGCATAGTGCTGATCGCATTGGGATCAATTGAAGCTCCATTATAGATATGATCAAATATTGTCATAAAACCTTTGAACACCTCATCCTTCTCATCCGCAGGTAAATTGCATCATCTCATCACTTATGTTCACAACTCACAAGTTACTTAAGGGAGCATATTCGAGTCTCATTACTAATAAATCTAATGCTTCTTTCATCCAAGTATACTGGAAAACTTATTTAGATTTCGAAACACTCACCCAGGCTCTTTTGCGAATATCTTTCTCAGGCCAAAACTCGAGTTGCTCCTTCATAAGTAACGGAAACATATGTCCTTCGTAATATCCGTCGTTTCCTTTGCTTTTAAAACACCATGTACCCAATTCACCCTCGACTATTCCATACACTCCAGCTTCCTCTATGGACTCTCTTAGCGCGACTTCTTTTATGGTTTCATCGCATTCCCAGCCTCCTGTAGGAAACAACATTCCTTTGCCTTTTCTTTGTGCACTAATCACAAGTACTTCCAATGCATTGTTACTGTTAATTCTGTAAGGTATACATCCAACGACTTGACGTTGTTGGCCTTTATTATAACGTTGCAATTGTCGTCCACTACGAGAAACCATTGATGCCATAGTTTTCAATTCCATCTCAATCACAGACATGCTGACTAGCTGTGAGCTCAAGTAAACCAGCGTACTGAATTGATATAGTATATATTTGGTTATATGAAAGAAACGAAGTTCAAAATGAGTGAGTGGTATTTGTGTTTGATGAAGAAAAAGAGACTATCTATGTGTATATATATGAGAAAAAAATGTTTTGTGGGTCCTAGGAAGACAAAAATAAGCGCGGATGCAAATGGGGGGTAGGTAATACGTGTTACGTGGCACGTGCGGGCCTCATAATGTCGGCTCAAGAGAACTGATTGACATTTTGTGTTTGGTTGCTTCCTTTTAGTTTGGCTAGGCGGGTTTCACACCACTAACCTTGTATTGTCACATCATCTCACACCATCGATGATTACAATGCCAGAAAAAAGTAGATAAATTGTGAAAAAAGTTGCAACCCCACCTTCTTTCTTGTTTACTTCTGCTGTTTATCCCTAAAACAAAAAGGTAGCAAAAAGTGTATAGTATAAGTCCTATCATTTGTACTTTTCTTTTTCATTAATATATTTCTTTTAAAATTTATTTATCTTTGTATCTCTTCTCTCAATCTCTCAAATGAGTACCATTCTGTTTTATTAATGCAATCAACCATAGCCATCTGCAGCCTACACTGTAAGCCATCTCCGGCCTCGTTGCGATTTCAATGTTGTAAACTGCAGATTCGCATGTTTGGTCAGCGGTGGTGGTGGTTTGGTTGTAGGCGGCGTGACATCGCAACTCGTGGTTCAGTTTGTTGCGTTTGGTTCGGTTGTGTTGTTTGATTATTTAATAATTGATGAAAAAGTCCGAAAAGGGTTAAAACCCAGAACTCTCAACGGAACATAACACATTCAGTGGTGGTCGGTTTGTTGCGTTTAGTTTGGATCATTGAGAGGGTTGTGCTCCAATGATGATGATATAAATAAGTTTGAAAAAAAAGTGAGATAGAAAGTGGAAGATACGTGTGTGTGAAAGAGAAAAAATTAAAAAAAATATGTTTTTTGTTATACCAAGAAAATTTCACCAGTTTTAAAGTTACATCAAATCATAGAAAACATAAATACAATTAATGAAGTTGTTTAATGGTGTGGGAAACACATGACCTTGCTATTTTTATATGCTTTTTTATACTAACATGCTTTTATTTCTTTTTCTTTTTTTATTTTACGAAACAAAGAAATGTTCATAAGATATGACAATACTATATTAGCTATCAATCGGGGGCAGTCAACTGCTTACGATGACTACTGATAGTTTGATATTTGTAAATGGCTGTGCCGCTGTGATAATTGCACTAATAGTTATATTATTGAACTAGTAAAATAGTATAAACCAAAGAAATCTTTAGTATTCGTATTTTTAGTGAGAAATTCACTGAGAATGTGCTAAAAACATGGTTAGTTAATTTAAAATATTAATATTAATTTAAATTAAAAATAAAATATTAATTTAAATTAAAAAAATTATAACTTTAAAAATAAAAATTAAGAAAAAGACAAACGAAAGAGAAAACATACGGTGGAGAATTTTTAAGTAATATAAAATTGTCTTGATATGACTGATTCCATAAAAACCCACAAGCGTAAGTGGGAATTTAAAATTAACATAAAAGTCGTACTTGAGTCTAAATAAAGTATACCAAACAATGGATTAGAGATATCTATCAGTCCAAACTCCTCAAAACCCACCAACCAAACAGCGCCTAAAATACATTAGAGATATATCACTTTGAATTAGATGCATATTTGTTTATTCACTTAGATGCATTTCAATTAGTTTCGCAAGCGGTCTTGTAGTGAAAATGATATAACGTATTACTAGCAACACATTTGACATGTAGCAGACGAAAATACAACAATCATTTTCGTCAAACCCTCCTACACCTTCACCGCAACACTAGATATCATCCTCACAACCTCCTATGTTTCCTCAATTCGGTACCCGATACTCTATGCCGTCTTACACACCCGAACAACTATATCATCAACAACAAGTAATACTTAATCAACAATTTCAAAATCTTCAACAAAATCCACCACAACAAACACAACAATTACAACCACCACCACAATTCTAACCCTCCCAAGAAACCCACTAAAAAGAGGAAAACGACTCGCAAAACATTCCACAATCAACATACCAGACGACACATATGTGCCACCAACACGTGTTCATCAACGTTGGACGTCGGATGAGGAAAAATTACTAGCCGAGTGTTGGGTTGGTGTTTCCGAGGATAAAAAACTCGGGACCGACCAAAGTGACGACTTATTTTGGTTTAAGGTTTTAGCCGAGTTCAACAAAAGTTCGTTACATAAACGTACGAAGGATATGTTAACGGGCAAGTGGGCAACGCTGAACGACAATCATGAAAAGTTCAACGCTATCTACAAACAGTTACAACGTTTGGGTAGAAGTGGAGAAAACGTTTAAGAAAGCGTGTGGCGTATCTTGAAAAAATACCATAAGTGGGATTCGTCCGACCTAGTTGATCTCACTAAGCTTGTCAAACTATTCGGCAATGATGCAAGGTCACGCCCCCTCCCCCCGGCAAACTACGCCCTGCAGAAAATACAAAATCGGAAACAACATCGAGCACCGTAGGAAGTAACCTGACAAGCCAATTTGGAGATATTTTAACAAATGTGTTTAAACAAAGACGCCGAATCGGCGTACGCGGTGAAGAAAGAGAAAGACATGGCAATAAGGAAGACGCCGAATCAAACATTTCAGACCGTTTTCGTCCATTTTCGAACGTTTTCATGTTTTTGTACGTTTTCGACCGTTTCTTACGTTTTCGTCCGTTTTTTTACTTTTTTGTACGTTTTTTACATTTTCGTCCTTTTCATACGTTTTTGTCCGTTTTCATACGTCTTGATCCATTTTTGTATGTCTACGTACATGTTCATTCGTTTTTGTATGTTTTCGCCCGTTTTTGTACTCTTTCGTTCGTTTTCATATTTTTTGTCCTTTTTTTACCTTTTTGTCCGTTTTTACGTTTTCGTCCGTATTCGTTACTGGTGATTTTATAAATAAATAACATTAATAAATGTAGCGGATCAATCACCTATTAACGGATCCATATAGCCATATGATTAATCGAATGAAAACAAAATAACGGTATACCTTTGAAGCGTGATTTAGTAGGAAGGAATGGAGACAATCACCACACCATGATTTACCCTAGAAATCAAAGTGAGCAAAATAGATCACCTCTATTTAGAAACACACTACATGTCCTTGTATACTTGTAGATGCTAGTCTTAATAACCCGTAACCCTTCTTTATCCTTGAATTACTCAAGATCTAAGATAGAAGATCAAAACTAAAAACCCTAGATGGGATATTAGTTTGAGTCGTGCCTTTTGGAGGAGAGGGAGAGACGGAGAAGTATTTGGTAAGTTGTTATATTATTATTATCAAGATATGACAAAATCTCCTAGTACTTATCAAGTTACAAAATCCCCTCTTGATTTCCCTTCTAAGGCCGGCACCATGTGGGCCCAAAATGAGCTTACCCATTTGTTGGTCTAGTCCAATAAACTAAGTACTAGCTTAGTAATTAGAAGCCCATTACTACACCCGAGTTACGTAGGTTATATATACCGTAAATACAATAAATATGATATATTAAATGGTACCTCTGTGCATATGCGTGTGACCCCATAGGGTCACATGTATCTAGTCATATAATTATTTATTATGACACGAGCATTCTCTAACATTCGTAAGTTTCGTTCATTTTTGTACGTTTTTTGTATGTTTTCGAACGTTTTCATACATTTTTTTTGTTCGTTTTCGTACGTTTTTCTCCTTTTTCGTTCGTTTTCTTACGTTTTCATAAGTCTTGATCCGTTTTTCTTCGTTTTCATACGTTTTCGCACATGTTCGTTCGTTTTTGTCCGTTTTCATATGTTTTTGTCAGTTTTGTACGTTTTCATACGCTTCGTTCATTTTCGTATGTTTTTATACATTTTCGAACGCTTTCATACGTTTTTTTTTGTTTTTGTACGTTTTCTCCATTTTCGATCATTTTCATATGTTTGATCCATTTTCTCCGTTTTCGTACATTTTCTCCGTTTCGTTTGTTTTCCCGTTTTTGTTTGTTTTCGTATGTTTGTGTACATTTTCATATGTCTTGATCCGTTTTTCTCCGTTTTCGTTCGTTTTCGTACATTTACCTATATTTTCATGCGTTTTTCTTCGTTTTGTACGTTTTGTATGCTTTCATCCGTTTTCATACGCTTTCATATGTTGTCTACGTTTTGTACATTTTATACGATTTCATACTCATTTATACATTCTTGTATGTTTTTATATAAAACGTATAAAAACGCATGAAAATGTATGAAAACATTCAAAAACGTATTCAACGTAAAAAAACAACAACACAGACGAAAACGGTCGAAAACGTACAAAAACGGTCAAAAAGCGTACAAAAGTGTAGACAGACGTTGAAAATGGACGAAAACGTACAAAAACGTACGAATTCGGACAAAAATGTACGAATTCGGACTAAAACGGTCGAAAACGTACAAAAACATTCAAAACAGATGATTTTTTTTTACTTTATGCGTTCAATAAGGACTCATTATTATTCATTTTTATAAGTTTAACTTATTATGTGTACACATGTTTGATTATTAAATACGGCTAAATTATTATTAATAGGAATATAATATCAAATGTAAGCACACAATTATGTCATATGAATCGATATTAATGCATAATGAAATTTTTTATGTAAAATCCGTGCATAATTATTAATTGTATTGATATCACAATTACAAAATATTAAACACGAACAAATTCTTATATAATCGTATATTAAACTACAAAATTAAAATAAATTTGATTGATTTGTAAACTCTGTGTGTGCACGAGATTTATAACTAGTTACTTTTTAATGTAATTATTCTTAAACAAGTAAGCTATAGATTATACAAATAAAACTTGCTACAAGGTAAAAACATAAAAAAAATGTAGAATGATGAAACTGTGTTGTGTATTTCCCATTGGGAGGAGTGGCTTATATAGCCTACAAAGATATGGGTTTGAGCCCAAGTTACAGATAAGAACAAGTACAACTAATACATTAACTAATGATTGATCATGATAATGATTGACAAATCATAATCAATCAAGATCAATTATATAGCTAACACTCCCCCGCAGTTGGAGCGAGAGGACTTCGGACGCTCAAACTGGATCGAAACTCTTCAAATAATGCTGAAGGTAACCCTTTTGTGAAAATATCCGCAAACTGATAACGAGAAGGTACATGAAGCACGCGGACCTGACCAGCAGCAACTAAATCACAAACAAAATGAATATCAATCTCAATATGTTTTGTACATTGATGCTGAACCGGATTAGACGACAAATGCACATCACTAACATTGTCACAGTAGGCCAGGGTAGCAGAGGACAGTAGAGTATGTAACTCACGTAAAAGATCCCTCAACCAACAAGTTTCAGCAGCAGCATTGGCAACACCATGATACTCTGCTTCGGCACTGGACCGAGAAAGCGTTGGCTAACGCTTAGCGGACCAAGATAGTAAATTGTTTCCAAGAAATACACAATACCCTAAAGTCGATCTCCGAGTGGTGGGACAACCAGCCCAATCCGCATCAGAATAAGCAACCAAATCTATGGTAGATGACGAAAATAACTGCAAACCATAATTCATAGTACCCTGAGTATACGCAAAATCCTCTTAAGAGCAGAGAGATAAGGCTCCCGAGGATCATGCATATGAAGACAAACCTGCTGAACTGCATAAGAAATATCCGGTCTAGTAAAAGTGAGATACTGGAGAGAACCTGCAAGACTTCGATACAAAGTCGGATCAGATATCGGATCACCATCAACACCTAGTTTAGACTCAGTATCAATAGGAGTCCGACTAGGATTACAAGAAATTATATGTGCTTTCTCTAAAATCTCAACAACATACTTCTTCTGAGATAAAAATAAACCCGAGGAATTGCGCGTGACAGAAATACCCAGAAAATAATTAAGAGGACCCAAATCTGTCATAGCAAATTCCTGATGCAAGGAGCCAATAATGCGCTGCAATAAACCCTTAGAAGAAGCAGTCAGAACAATATCATCCACATATAATAACAAATAAGCGATATCAATCCCCTGTCTGTAGATAAATAAAGATGAGTCACAGCGACTATGAGAAAAATCAGCCCGAGTAATATAAGATGCAAAGCGCTGAATCCAAGCCCGAGGGGCTTGCTTGAGCCCATAAAGAGACCCCTGTAACAAACAGACACAATCATGATGAGCAGAGTCCCGAAAGCCCGGAGGCTGATGCATATAGACAGTCTCAGAAAGATCCCCATGAAGAAAAGCATTCTTGACATCAAGCTAATGAATTGGCCAATGTCGAGAAGCAGCTAAACTTATGACAGTCTAAATAGTACCCAGTTTAACAACCAGACTAAATGTCTCATCCACATCAACTCCTTCGAACTGTGTACTACCATTTGCCACAAGACGGGCCTTGTAGCGACTGAGCATGCCATCAGCCAAATACCTGTGATGAAAAAGCCACATACAACACACAATATTGGTATCCGGTGGTCTAGGTATAAAGTCCAAGTTTTGTTTTTAATAAGCGCAATATATTCATCATGCATAGTATTTTGCCAGTTTGGATCATTAAACGCATCACGATAAGATTTTGGTAAAGGAGAGACCAAAGACACATGTAAATTCAGACGCTCAGTGGGACAGTTAGTCCCAACACGAAAACGCGTAACCATGGGGTAAACCGAGTCAGGGTTTGGGTTAAACGGGGGATTTTAAATAATAGCGGGTGCATGTTGATCCGAAACTATTTTGGTTTGGTGTGTGATGTGCGATTGTCATAGGACTTCTTTACAAGAAGTTTTACAACTCCCTAGGCAGTGTACCTAATCGTTGTAGTTTAGTATAGGCAAGGCTCAGGGGTTGTTATCGTTCTCTAGGGGAATAGGTTAGGAAAGCTTGATCACGCTCTAACAGAATTCTAGGGGTTAAGAGAAGATTATTTTTGTGTTTTTATGTTTATAGGAAAGCAGGTAAATCTATGTTTGATAGGTGGGTTTAGTTTTAGCTATTAAACTAAATAATATCAACGATACTGGTAATAACAATAAGATAAAGATTGTATTTATTTAATCATGTATTACTCCTTAGATTGCTTCTCCTAGTGTTGTTGTTTTGTCACACTTGTGATGAGTTATGTAACTATTTCCTAAGTCATAAACAGATTACACGAACCTGTCGTCTATTTAATATTCCGTTAAGGCAATGCACAAGTAAGGTAGTATGAAGACTATTACAAGGCCCCTAAAAGTATATTAAATGCATTTGAAATATATTAAAAGTGGATCAACCATATAAGGGGCAAGGTAGTATGAAGACTGTTACTCGATGGTATCCTTTCTACACTACCATGTTTCCCTAGACATATCAACATCAATACAGACCTAACACGCATAATCATCACAAGAAGCAACACCAAAAAGATCTACATCATAGGTTTCATACAATCATAAATGAACACAATAGAATGTTTAGCCAAGCATGTTATAGATAAAGCAAGAACATAAATGAATCACATAACACATAGACATATTGAATGATTAAGTAAATCTTACTTGATTAAAACATGAATTAAAGGAAGTACAATAGGGTTTTTAGGACCTAAAATCATCCCTAACAGCTGCTAAACAAACTAGGGTTCGTACCCTCTTTTTATTCTAAAGTTACACACTTAAAACCCTAAATTTGGGTTTGTATATATAGGAAAATCGATATGACGGCGTCGCGTTTTAGTCGTGACGCCGTCACGAAAGAGAATATTCTAGATATTGGGCTGGGTCATGCGCTCTGACGCCGTCGTGGAATGTGTGATGCCGTCTTGGTATGAATTGTGACAGAGTCACGTGTAATCTGTGACGCCGTCTCCAGCTGCTGAGAACATAATCTTGAAAGATGTTGGTGTAGGCCTATAGTGTAGGATCCCGTTAACACTTCACTTCATACAATCATTCACGAAATCGAACTAGAAATGAGAAAGAAAGATTGAGTTGTTTAGAGAGAGAAAGAGGAGAGAGAAATGAGAGAAAAAGAGAATAGATATTTTTAGATATTTTGAACAACTTACTTTTCCAAGTGGAAAAGTTCCTTATATACCCCGACACTTAAAAGTGACGCGCGGGATATTTAACTAGGACCCGGGCTCGGGTTTTGCTTGGGATTAAACCCGAAACATATACAATATTAGATTAACTATCGAGCCCGATTCCCGATATTATCCTATTACAACATTAACTAATTAAAGACCGAAGCTCCATCGTAGAGTGACCGAACTTCCTTGTTCGACTCAATAAATTGAGGCTAACAATCTCCCCCGAAGTGAGTTCATTGATGACACTCCTTCATGAGATCAATGAGATTGCTTTTGTCGTTAAGCTCATGCGGTCTTGGTCTTTCTCTTTGTTATTTGTTGTAGGCTTGTTCCTTCATGCTTTGCGATCTTGACTTTGAGCCTTTGTCATTGTCTTTATCGTCTTTGCCATCTTGCGAACTTATGTCTTTGAC
>BQNB010102532.1:0-24224 GCA_026074375.1 Tanacetum coccineum | reverse complement strand
TCATAATACTTCTAGGTATTAAGGTGTAGATTCCGCATACACTTTAGTATACATACAAAGTTTCTACAACAAGTTATTTTGAATTTATCCAAGGTAATTTAACCTTAGACAATCTAAGGAATCGATCAAGGATTGGGATCAACAAATATCACAACAATGAATGTTAAACTTTATCATAGGTAGTTTTTTAACTAGCCCTTTTGAGAATAAGTTTTGAATTATCCTCATGTTAATATGTCATAATCTACGATTCTAGGGAGTTGAGTGATCGTTTATGGATGCAAGACATAGGGCATATTTGGTGAACTCACCCACATTACAAGTATGAGAGTTAGCTAAGCTACACATATTAATCTTATGCATTATTCGATTAAAACTTAAAGAGGATTTACCTTCAACGATGTTTCTATTTTGGTTTATTCTAGGTTTACACACTATGTTTGACTCAAATGCCTCATTACCACTTGTGATATTCGTATGTTTTTATTATTGATAATCTAAGAATCTGGTTGAGGGTAACAGTTGTGACATGCCTATAAAACAAACATAAAACTCAAACATTTGTTCCCCATTATCCTTTGGGTCCATGGAGGTTAGCATAAAATATTTCCAAGTTATACATTCTTAGATCTCAAAACAAGATACATAGTGTCTCTAGACCAAACCTTGAACACATTGGTAGGGAGATGTTTTGAAAATAAGGTTTCTAATTTTGACAAAAAATTGTTTTATAAAAACTTTGGTTTAGGTAGGAGTTGTCTCTCCTATAAAAGGGTTATGAGTTTGATTTGTAATGTGGTTTGTTGTATGAGTGATTTCTTCTTTGTGATGATGGTCGAGATTTTAGAAAATGGATTCTTTGATTGTGAAAAGTTTATGGTTTAGGTTCATTAGAGGAGCCAAGCTTATTATGTGAGATTGAGTTATAGAAGTGTTTCATGGCCTCGACGCTGGTGATGCGTTGGCGCGTCGTCTGGCGCATCAGATACTGACTTGTCGGGTGGTTTATTTTGACTCTATTTAACGTACACTATTGGTTTATTTAGACTTTAAAAGTGATTTTCTCATTGTTTGATAAACCAAGACTTTGCTTATAAAGTGATGATGTTTGTTGACATAACCTATGATCTAAAGTGTCACTATTCCTTTTAAATTTTGAAAAGGTATGAGTTTTATTTTAAAGTTTAGACACGTCATTCTGCAAAAGGGTGAACCACATGTGTAAGTTATTCACAACTTAAGCATGGTTCAATCACCTCTTTGATTTTGACAGACTTAGTTGTTTCAATTTTGATCTCAGGTTTATTTGTTTTATTGAAAATTTATTGGTTTCTTCTTTTAAAGTGCATTTTTCCCTTAATAAAGCTTTAATCTCTTTTATATAATCCTCATTTAGTTTTATGAATTCAAAATTATCATTTTCTAAGTTTTCTGTACTTAAAGGTTTATTTAAACAAGAAGGGTTTAGATGTACCTTTTGAGATCCGACGGCCATAAGATATAACTCATTCACTTCTTCAAGATCATCTTCATTGCTATCGCTTTACGAGTCTTCATGAACAATCTTTGGATTTTTCTAGTAGTGGTACTCATGATGACTTGTACATACTCCCAGATATTCAAGGTTCTCTTGAGCTATGGGTCTTTACTCTACTTTTTCAAAAATCAGAGTAAGGATTTTGAATTTTTTGAAAAAGAAGTTTTCAACTTAAAATGAATTATCGGGAAGGTTTTAACGCTTGAAAACTTGAGTAAACGTCTCTGATACCAATTGTATAACCATAAGGGAGGGGGTGAATACATCTTCTTGACTACTTTGAAGTTTATAAAACTTTAAGTCTCAAAGAAACTGAGTGGTATGTTGATCTACTTAGCTATTTGAACAATAAGTTGGTAGAGAGAGGAACACTACGATATATACTTCTTCAGGATAGGGGTTTATACCATATGTACATCCAGTTGCGAATCCACGCCACCGATACTATTACTCTAGTATAATCCTTATGGTGAACTATAAACTGTATTACAACTTCACTCCATCGATATGCACAAAGATCGACGCTCACTAAGAAGAGTTGCTCCTTATGGTATTCCACCATCAGATGCCACCCCAAAGAACCTGTGATTCGATTTTATTCTAGGATCAGTAAGATCAACTAGGACCACTAAGAACTTCCAATCAGAAGTATACCAAACCCTAACTAGATCACCCAATAATCTAGGCTTGATCATTAAGATACAAGACTTCCCTTACAACTAAATTGAACGATAAGTTGATTTGAGAATAAATCCATAACCTAGCCTAGAGAATTGATTCTAATAGAAAGGGTATAAGAAAGAAGACCATCAACACAACACACAAGTGTAGATTAAGTACTTGTGTGTCTCTCTTACGGAATGATGTGTTCACTTCAAAAAGATGATAGAATGAGAAGATTATAACACTTTGATGTTTAGAGTTAGAGGATAGGAGAAGAGAAAAAGAGGAAAGAAAGAATGGAAAAAGGCAAGGAATACAAGAGCCACGAGGGGTATTTATAAGCCAAAAACCCAAAAATGGGAAAATGCATTTTGAGACTGGCACGCTAGCCATGTGTCAGCGCGTCAGAAGCCTGAATTTATTTTTTTGTTTTTTGGTGTTTTAAACACCCATTCTTGCTAAACCCCCAATTGTACTTCACGCTTTGACCTTTTTGTTATTCTTACACTCAAGGTCAACCAACTTAAATAGCCATTTGATAAAAACGTTTGTGAAGTACATAAAAGAGTTTCAAGGATGTTTGTCCAACTTCAAGGAGATAGAAAGAACTATTAGACAAAGGATATGTTTGGGTATTCCTCACATGTATTTGATTTACTTGGAAACTAATCATGGTTAAGTGGATGAGTTATCATAGTTATGATATAAAGAATATGCCAAAGGAATAAAGAATGTGCCAAAGGAATATTCTTTAGCTTAGAGAAGAAGTGTGGATGTTAGAGAAATAATTTGAATTTCAAATTCAAATAATAGACATGTGGGATAAATGTGTGAAGGATGTGAGTTGGCATGATGTGATGGTTTGGATCCTTGGTTTTAAATTCAAATTTAAATTCTAAGGATAAGTGTAAGGGCGAGTTAGAAGTGAGTTGGAGTGAGTTGGATATGAGTTGTATTAGATGTGATGACGATGTGATAGAAGGGAGCCTAATATTTGAAATTGAAAATTCAAATGTTAGGAAGGGTAAAAGTGTGCAGGAGAAGTTTAGGTGAAGTGTGTGACGAATTTGAATTTCAAAAGTATAAGTGTGTGAGGAGAAGTGTAGGGAGAAAGCTTTGAGTGTATGTGTGTGTGAAATTCAAATTAAAATGGATATATATGTGTGTTAAGATGAAGAAGAGAATGAATAAGGATTGTGTGGTAGTGAATGTTAAGATCTTATGGATATGAGCATATGTTGGAATGTTAGGGGACAAGAAGTACAACAAGTATAACAAGTACAAGGAAGGTACATTTTGTAAAGGAATGTGAGTTGTCATGTGAAGGTATAAGCATTGGGGAGGTTTAAGTGAGGAAAGTTCAAGTGATGAGGATGAAAATCAAAGGATTGATTATATGGGTAGATAATCACATTGCCATTAAGAAGGAAAAGAGATGGGCAATGATTTATTAGGGAATGATTTGGGAAATGGGAGTGAATGTTTAGATTATGTGGATGGTGTGAATAATTATTTGTTTTGGAAAGAATAGATTAACAAATGATTAAGAATTGTTTAGATGGGAAGTGAGGTGTAGGTGATATGTGAGGAATACATAGAGGAATGTGGGATTTTGTATAACATTTATATAGAAAAAGGTAAGAAGGATCAAAGTATAATTAACCTTCAATTACAACAAACTCAATTAGTCATTTAGACTTTAATCCATGATAGTCAACAATGGATTTGATCACTAATTACCTTGATGCAAACAATATTAGTGCTTTGTATCTCAAGTAAAGCATATCCCATAACAGGAAAGGTCGCGTTTACGTAAAATGACATTTGACTTGGTTTGACCAATAAGGGAGTAAAACCCGTTACGTGATTAGGAGCAACGTAAATCCAGATTAATGTCAAATGAATACTTTTGTTTGATGGTATGTTGAAAGTATATTCATATTAGGTTTAGAAAGGAAGTTTCGGCCTTGGCTAGTGGCGTTTGATAAAAGAATTGAGTTTGGTGTTTAGTTAAAAAATGGGAGGATTTGTTTTTGCTCCTTTCTAAGTCTAAACCTTATTTGGAGTGTTCCCAAATTCTCAAGTAGCATGTACATACCTTTATTAAAGTTTCCACATGTGTCGAGTAAGAGGAAAGCTGACATTGTAAATTCTTTAAAAATGGATACCGTAAGTGGCGCGCTGGCCACGGGCTGATGCATGACCAACGTGTCAGATTCACAATTACGGTTTTCCGTATTTTGGATATCGTTTGTTATTTTAAGTGTTGCAAACGTTTATTTGTCATCGTCAAAACATAAAGGAGATCTTAGTCAATGTTTCCCCAACAATTACAATGTTTGGGCTTGTGCTACGCAACTTTCTTTAGAAGGAAAGAATAAAATAAGCTTTATTAATGGCACATTAATGACATCAAATAACGTCACTTTTATAGCATCATTTATCCCAGCTATATTGCTCATTTTACATTATTTATGCATGAATTGGTACTTAATTGCTTATATATGTTATTTGTAGTAATTATCGACCAATTGGTTAAGTTTTTCTAAAAGGCGTGCATTTTGGAGCTTAAACAAAGAAATCATGAAGAGCACTAATCTGACATTCTATACGCTGTATCCATCAAGGAAGATATGACGTATCAGTGCCTTGACTTCACTCAGCAACGACGAAGATATGAAGATCAATTCGTCGTATACAGGAAGACTCAGACGCCGTATTCATGAGATGGTTTATGGAACATTATGGAATATAATAATCATAGACCTCACGCCAAGAAACCCAATACGTCATATTGAACTCATTCAATACGACGTATCAACCAAATTCCAGACCATATAGGTACCGAACCCTAATGATGAATTTTTGTGCTTAAAAATATACCAAAGACTGAGAAGAAGGCACTAACCACGAGGTTTGACTTTTAGAAGAGAATAAAAGCCACGAAGGTCTTGCAACGCCCTTCAATCCATAGGAAACCCTTGTAAATTCTTATACTCTAAATATGTGTTCGGTTTTTGGTATCGTGCTTTATAGTTTTCTTTACCTTAATCGTTTATCTATGACATTTGTATTCGTTACAATGGCCATTGGCTAATACCTTTAGGTATTAGCCATCTTTATGATAATTTAATGTTTGGTTTATGTTTATTTTGATTGTATCTTATTCTTTGTATGTTGATTATGTTTATCAATTAATACTTGTTTATGTACTTAAGTATGCGACCTATCATTCAACTAGATCTAGAAATACAAATAGAGTGTTAGCTAGATGCCAGGATAGCTCTCCATATCCGCAATTTATATATCTAGAATAATAGGATCACAAATATTGACCTGTCTCTGCCTTTGGTTTAATGAACAAGTTGAACTAGCAGGTGACCTAGGATCAACAAATGACGTTCTGATTCTTTGGGTAAAGATTTAGACACTGGACTACTAGTATATAAAGAGCCGTTAAGCAGTAAGTTAATAAAGTCTCAATGAGCTAAGATTCAATAAGATCATCATTATTGTCTTCTAAGATAGATTATAATCAACCATGAGTACTTTATGCGAATATTTTGATGAGGTGTTATTTTATACACTATTTCGGGGTCATTTAACCCCTTAAATCATGTAAATATACCCAGATTATGTGGTTACTCGTTTGTTTTTATGTTTTTAGCACTTGGATGACATTTGGAGGAAATACACGTGACTTGGGCTCATTTGGAGAAGAAACGGATGATGCATAAAATTGTTTTAAATAATTAATTGCCAAGTTTTAAATTTATAAAACTCGTCTACCGATACACGCACTAACGGGCAGAGAACCCGGTCGTATATAGTGCAGTAGTTTGGTAAATCCGAGGTCGTCCCAAGAGCAAAGGTTTACTAGTTTTAGTTTGATTATGTCACTTTTGAAAATGTTTTTAAAGTTGATTTTAATAACTACACGAAAGTAAATGCAATAAAGTAAATTGATAGAAGTATTCAGGGAGAAAAGATTGCTAGCCTAACCATTTCGTTACTAATGCTATGAATACATTTTCATATGCAATGTTCAATTATAAATTCCTTTAGTGGTTCTAAAATCGACTGACCCGAATTGGCATTTGAGGTATGTCCTATACTTACTATGCGATCCCATATTCCCCTACGATCACACAAATATACAGTCATAGCATGTATCCTATCATAAGCTTGGAAAGTACACAAGTCTCCACCAACTTGAATTAGGGTCTAAACAGTCTTAAAGGAAACATGGGTGACAAACAGGTTTATGGGTGAATCATCCTGCAATCCTTTTCCAAAAGCGTTACACCAACAACAAAACAATCTGCATGAAGAAACAATGGTAGAACATTTCATCAACAATAATAAGCTGCACACAAAATCTTCTTCCCTTTTTTATCATCTAATAGGGTCTGTGCAAAACTAGTAAACGCTTCCATCAGTGATGCATGTAGATGGTTTAGTTATTTCAACAATAAGCTTCCCTTAAGTATACTCACCTTCTCTTGAATCTGAAATTCAATAGCATAGATCCAATCTTCCTTCAGTGCGAAAAGAAACATGCTTATTCAACATATCCATGTAATAAAATGTCTTTGAATAATTCTTTTAGACAATATAGCCATGGCGATCCATACATGGTCCGATAGTCTCAGTGGAGCTCCGTGTTCAACGACCAGTAATCCTAGATCCAATGTCAAGGGCTGAATCGTATTCCTTACTCGACCAAATATTTGTAAAGGAGCGTGTAAACTTTTCTAATCATGAATTATAGCAATAAAGTGTTGTAACCTTCCATCTCAGAACTGAACCCACATAAAGCGCATGAGCTATGCCTCATTAGTTCCAAGATCCTTTAAACTCTTTAAGGGCGGTACTGTATTTGGAACCAATAAAATATGTAGTTTTTAAAAAAAATTCTACAGAAAAATAAAATAATATTACATAGGAAAAACCTTTATTAATAAACCCTATATCAAGAGCCAACGAGGCTCTGTATGAATAGATACAAAGTGTTGGAAATCAAGAAGATTCTGGCACTCTCAAACTAGGGCTTATTTCTATGAGAACATGATTGAAATTATATGCAGCGGATGAAAATATGACAGAAAACAATCAACATTAATTAAATAAGGTTTTTTTTTCTTTATTCTCAAACCATGTATAATGAAAAACTACTACTACTCTATTACACACTACGCTCTATGCGTTTTTGGTTTGTGTGTCTAGACTCTCATTGGGAGAAAAGTCTACTATTAAATGGATACACTGTACCTAGGACGCCTCCCCTCTTTATATAATAGAGGGGGCGAGGTTTACAAGGTAAAAACCCTAGTTTACTAACAAAGTAAACTTACTAGTACATAATGGTCATTATGTTTCAAAAAGAAAAAACACCAATACAATTAAGGAAATAATAATGGGACAATTAATCATCAATTTAATGTTTGACTATACTTAATGTTTGGTTCAATTCTTTATATCTTCACATTAATGTTGATTCAATCAACATTAATCGTGAATCTTGTTTCCTTCTTTTAGCATATCTTGTTTCCTTTTTGTTTCTTCTTTCTTCATTTCTGTTTATGGAGTTTTGTAATCATTCAAATCTGTAAGTCTAACAATTGGTTAACATTGTGTATGTTTAACGCCCAATCTCAGGTTAGGTAAAACAAAAAACTACGTAATGCAGGTCTTCACGTTGTTGAAAACCCCTCCTTTTCGTGTTAGTTAGGTTTAGCTTAGATATATCATTGAACACATTAGGACTAAACATAGATAACAAAAATACTGGTAGACTTAAGTAATAACACTCGCTCTTAGTGATCGCCACCCTACTTACCAACGAACCTACAACTAATCGGGTACACTGTCCGTTAGTGTTGTTTTTAGGTAAAGTCAGAAAAATATAAATAGTAAAACTTGATAACAATAAATACCTATGCACAACGACACATCAAGTTTTTGGTTTGTCGCTCGTTATCGTTGTGTTTGCTTGTTCGGGGATAAGTGATGTTTTTTTAATTTTGGTTTATTAGTAATTTTTAGTTTAGTGTAAATTATTGTATAATTATGTATCTTTTTTGTTTAATTCAGTAGATTAATTTGCATTGTATAATTTTGCATATTTGTTTGTTTTTCTACATTGTTTTTCTTTTTTGTTACTGTACTGGTTGAACAACCGATACAGCGTATTCACTACACTGAATATGGCGTATATCCCTTTCATAACCAATACAGCGTATTCTTGTTCAAACAGGATCACTACGGCTATTTCAGTCAATTGCATAAGGCGTATCGATCATCTGATACAGCAACAGATTGTATATTTTGTATTCCTTTCTTGTTTATAGTTATCTGTATTTTATCTCTTCCGAGCCTATCCTACTGATTATTTATCCTTTGTTTTAGGAGTGCATGACCAGGAGTTCGACTAAGAAGCTCCTTAAGCCTTTTGAAGAACCAGGACGAGTATTTCATTCAACAAGGAAGCTTTTTAAGACATCGAGTCTTGACTATTCGAGTTCATCGGAATTCGATTTATTTTCTGATCTCGAGAATCAGAGTGAAAAAGAAGTTATAGAAGCAATGGCGGAACCAACTATGGAGGAATACATGATGAAGACCTGAGAGGATTATGGATCGAGTATTGATAGGCCTAAGATTGTTGAAAAGGCCCACTTTAAGTTGAAGGCTCAATTTCTCACGAAATTGCGTGATAATACTTTCAGTGGATCGGATAATGATAATGCTAACGAACACATTTAGAAGGTTCTTATGATTGTTGACTTATTTCATATACATGATGTAACAACCCACAATTTACATCATTGTAATTTTCACTTATATTATATTAAATACTACTTTTTCACGGGAAATTTTTTGCTTTATTCATTCCAACTATGTAACATAACTTACATAGCAAACTAAACGAGCCCACGCAACCTACCTATGCCAATTCTATCTACGTTTATATCAAGTAAACGTCTTAATATGTCAAGTCAATAAACTAATATCCTCTATAAATTGTACGTTATCTATTTAACATAGTTTTTCATGATTTATTACCTAAACAAACATATCCGTGTTAAAGTTTATATAAACCCTAAAACTTTCTAATATTTACCATACAAAATAAATGTTCAAGTTTATAAAGCATGTATACAAGTTATAATGCACAACATTTGAATATATTTTCCCTCCTAAACCTAGTTGCAACCTTCTAAAGCACAATGTACAAATCAATTAAGCATGATATTCAAAATAGGTCATTTTCCCTCCATTTTTCTTAAGGATTTCATACCACATTTTAATCACATGTTACAAGCTTCCAATGCACCATATTTGAAGTATGATTTCCCTCCTTGATCAAGGTACAAGTCGTACAACATCACAATGCACATTATACAAGTCATTGAAGCACAAATTTAAATTAACTTCAATTTCCCTCCATTTTCTTTAAAACCTTCGTACCCTTAATTAAGCTCAAATTACAAGCCTCCTAAGCATGACATTTACACTAATCTTAAATCTTAAACTCAATCTAAACCATAAATTATACCTAATTAACCCGTTAACCCTTAACCATAATCCCTAATCCTAATCCTAAACACTAAAACAAATATATCTTAAACCCTAATGATCCTAAACTACCCAAAACCTTAAACCCTAACCTTATTCGTCCTAAAATAAAACCTAAACCCTAAATCGTAACCCCTAAACACCCTTTTAAATTAGTTCTAAACTACTTCGAATCCACACCACACCTTACAAGTAGCTTTCATCACCTACTTATCACCTACTCGTTACCACCTCCTTCATCACCATTTTTTTTGGGGGGGGTCACCAAAACTTGCTCCCCAAGTCCTTATCTCGTCATCACATGGCAAAACCGCCACCTCATTAACCTTTGTAGCCAAGGTGTATTGCCATCCTCACTCTTCTAGTCACTTCTCTTGGTAAACCAGCCTTACCTTCACCTTACCACCTGTTCAAGTAAAACCTTGGTGCCTTAAGTTCTTGCACCTGATAATTAAAGCCGAAGAACCTCTTCTATATATAACTTATTCTAACTCAAATCACTCTTAAAGTTCCTTCTCAAATGAAGTCATAACAGATCCTAAGGAAGCCAAGAAGGAGGTATAAGCCAAGTTTAGAAGCCAAGGAGTGAAGTCATAAGCTCTTGATAGTATTCGGGTTCCATTTGCTCCTCATTTGACCTACTTTCATCCATTTGCTAAGCTTTAGTAAGCCTAAACTCATTTCCTTAAATTCATAATGTGTTCTTAGATCATATATATGCTTGTTATAAGCATTCATACAAGCAAAACCATGTTGAAATCCTTCTAAAACTAAAATCGCGCCCTAACATCTTTCGAATTCCATGAACAAGCTAGATTAAGCTTGCTATCATCCTAATAAGCCCCTAGTCATCTTTATAATCCTAAGAAATTAGCCCTTGAATCCTAAGCTAGCCTATTTAAATTCTCGCATCAAAAACTTGTCCCAAAACCCTAACTAGTCGAAATCCATTTTTCATAGGGCCCCTAATAAGCTTAAGCTCATATAAAAAACTGATCTTATTATGCTGTTCTCATAAGCTCTTGTAACATTTTTATAAGTCCTAAATCAAACCTAATAAGCTCAAACCCATCGAGTTTCTTTTAAAACCAAAACGAACCCAAACGGACCGTTTCAAGTATTTAAGCTTATTAGCTTATTTCATAAGCTATAAATTCATTAGAGTTGCTTATTATAACTTATTTTGTCATGTCATAAGCTGCAAAATAGATTTCAAATGTAAAAATAGGTAATTATGGATTTTGGACTAAAACCATAACAATTTTCATGCATAGAGGTATATATTGTAACTTTTCCAAACTTAATACTACAAGGAGACCAAGAACCTGAGAATGTTTGGACATACCCGGGGGGGGGCGTGGATTGGATGGGGTACAGGGGGGTGACACGGTGGGTGAGACCATTCGGAGACAGGGGCCCCGGGACACGAGACCCCCTCGGGGGGGGGGAACGGACCACCGGGATGACCTTGGGGAGGGCGGACCCCGGGGGGATGGTAACCTGTGTGGACCCCTGAACGGGTGGGTGGTGGGGAACACCCAGCGGTTAGGTGTGGGTGAGGGGATGGGGGGGGAGGGGTGGGGGGTGACCCCGGGGGAGTCCGCGGGGGGGGACCCGGGCGGGGTGTATGGGGGTAACCTCCCCCTGCCCGGGCGGTACTAGGTGACCCGGGACGGGGACTATTTTTTGTAAATATAATAAAGTTAAATCACAGGGACTTGTTTTGCCAATTCTCAAAGTTAAGGGTTGATTTTGTAAAAAGTTATATAAAAAAGACCAAATTTGCAAATATTTATATTACCAGGGTATATAAAGAGGGTTAATTGGTTTTAATACTTATAACTAGAGGGGCTAAATGGCTTTTCCTAAGTTGAAACTCAGGACGTTGTTTTATTATACGTGAATGTTAAATGGTTTAAAGTTTTTAAAAGTTATATTAAAAAGGATTTAACTTTGTAAATATTTATAAACAGGCGTTGTATATGCCATTTTTACATTCAATGTAATATTTGTATATTAATTATAAAAATATATTTTATAAGACTCGATTTTATTAAAGCCCGACACATTTGTCATTATCATTCATCGATCGAAACGTTATAAAACAATTATGTTATAAATATAACCTAATTTATCATCCGCTAGCTTTTGAAGAAACCTAAAATGATAAAATCTTATCATTTAAATCTATAACGTATCACGTTACTAGGGAGTTTTATGTGAGGGGTTCTTTATGTATTACGTTTTGACGAGTTTTGCTAGAATTTTTCGAGATTAAAGTGTTCCTGGATCCTCAATCGTTTACTACATGTACCTCTGAATTATGGATTAGCCCGACACATGATACAATATTCGCCATAATATTAATAAATCAAAGTAAGATGTATGTTTTATAAACATTATTAAATTTTTGAAAACATAGAACAATCACCACATAAACAATCACACTAAGACTTGACATATTACCCTCAGGTTACGTGACGAGGCCATTACTTTCATTTCATATACTTTTGACATCAATCAAATTTCCCTGTTGAGGTGGGTTCAAAGCCTCACATTTCAATCTTTTGAATGTTTTATAAACCCGCGAGGGGGATATATGCTTAAACCATGAATGCAAGTGTTTTTCCAACTTTATACTATTCAGATATATTATTGCCTAAGTACCTTCCAGTGCCACTATTTCCATATCATGAACCATTAATTACTTGCGAGTAAACGCAAATATTGTGGATAGATCTATTGGGGGTGACGAATCCCGTTGGTATACTCGTTCATGGGGTAGCCAAACGCACTATATTTGACTTAATGGGTAACATTGGCAAGTTACTTTTCCACGGGGATATTTGTTCCTCAACCAATGTCACTACAGTGATTTCCATGTTAACGTATTGAAATCATGACCTTAGGGCAATAATACTGTTTTTCATGATAATTGTATGTGTTGCAATTATTACCACTTATGATAACTTGTATTCGATTATTACTATGATAATTGTAAATGCAATTGCAATTATTACTATTTATGGGTGTATAACAACGTAACCCACTGTCTATGATGACTTGTATTCAACTATTTATCATAAACCTATGAATTTCACTCAACCTTTGTGTTGACCCTTTTAGCATGTTTATCTCAGGTAATTGAGCAACCTATGGCACGGAGTGGCATTAGACTTGAGGACGTCCAAACTTGTTATCATTCAAACTTTATGTTTTCATGTAGATTTTGGGACCTCTGTTTTTGTAAAACTCTGATTATATTGAATGATAACTAAATTTTCTAAAACGTCTCTTTATGAGTCGTTTTCTATGATTATGTCTGTTGATCCATGAAGTAATACCCCAGATTAGCTTCCGCTGCTATATGTCAAAAATAGGGGTGTTACAGATTGGTATCAGAGCTCATGGTTATAGAGAACAAGGGTAAAACCTAAACTATAACTACTTTTTCCATCCAAGAAAGTCCTCCGTGCCACTGCAGTTTCCAGAATAGTATGTGTAAGAAATTTCCATGGCAGATAATACACTACTATTATATTATATATAAATAACTTATGTTATTTCCACTGGGTTGTTATATAGTCATGTCTTCTGATTCGATCCGAACACGTATATATAATTAGATAATAAATATATTTAAATATAAGGATAAAAATCAATAGTAAGTATTCCAAGAGGCTTTTAAAAGATTCGCTTTTATCCAATGCACAATCTCTCAAAACCTACCCGAAGTCGTAATCCCTTCGAGGTGCAAATTGAAAATCGAAGACGTTTGTGATCGCGCGTGATCCGCTCCAAATCAACACGTATAAAGTATATATAATATACGTAATAATAATGATAGGTAATCAATAATAGTATAGATAAATATTTTTCCGTCGGGCTAAGAAATTCACTTTTGACCAAAGTGATATCTCAAAACCTCCCGGGTCGTTTTCCCAACGACGTGTGAATTGAAAATCGGAAACATTCGTGATCAAGCATTTATGAATGGAAGCAAAGTTTGATCTTTATATCTATAACTACTAATTAAAAAGACAACAATAAAAATGGAAAATTAAAACTATTAAACATAAAAACAATTAACGAAAAACAAATAAAACGCGACAATTAAGCAAATAGACTAATATTAAACCCTAAAATTGTAAACTAAGTTTCTAAACCTAAATTAAGATAAAAGAAAATTTTAAGAAAAAGAAAAATATTTTTTCTTTATTTTTGAATTTTTTTATTATTTAAAAACTATTTAATTCCAATTAAATCCTAAAAATTAAAAGAAATAAAAAAAATAATTGAAATTATATTTTTCCTAAGTAAAACAAGTAAAAAGAAAAATTTAGAAAAAAGAATTATTATTTTTGGCTTTTTAGATTTAAAGATATGATTTTTCTAAAATTTAAACTAATTAAAAACTTTAAAAGTAATAAAACTATTAAAAATAAAATTCCTAAAAATTTTATAAAAATTATACTAAATAAAGAGAATATGCAGAAATTTTATAAAAATAAAAGCCCTAATTTTTATCTTTTTAATAAGCTTTAATTAAACTAATTAAATCTAAACCCTAATTTATGTTTAAAATTATTGAACTAACAAAGAAACTTAACTAAGGACTAACTATGCAAGTCCTTAAAGGACTAACCGTGAAACTATCAAACTAACGGAGGGCTAACTGAGCAAACAACTAATTTTCAAAGTTTCAAATCCAACCCCTGAGGTCCAACCCGATTACAAGCTAGATCCTATTAAGCCCAAAATAAGTTGAGTTTTAGAAAGTGCTTATTATTGAAAACTTATAAAAGCAAAGTTGGAGATTAAGCTGGTGTGAACAAAATTAATGAAAGCACTAAGGGCTGAAACTCACTAATAAGCTCTATAAAAGCTTATTAATAAGCTGAAAACAGAAATAAGGGGTTTCCCCTTGTACTCACTAATAAGCTTATAAAAAGCTCAATTTAAGCTCATTTTCAAAAACAAAAGTAGTTCTATAAAGCCTATAATGTGATTTAACTAATTATGAAAAGATTAATAGCTCAATAACACTAGAATCTATCTGAAATTGAATGACAAAATGCTAAACTCAGGAATAAGCATGAAAAGCACAAAATCTATATAAGCTCAAATGCTCAAAAAGCCAAGACAGAGAATGAGCTTATGAAAACTTATCACTCAACTTAAAAGCTACAATTTTCATTCATTAAACCTATACTTATATGCTAGAATTTAAATTTAAAGAAACTAAGTTTACTACCTACTGTTTTTGGCTTTTCAGATTTTTTAGTGACTTTTAGAAGCTAATTTACCTAAGAAATTAAGCTAGGATTTGTAAAACAAGTTAAGAGCTAAATTGACCTATATGAAATCTAAACTCCTACTGAATTTAAAAGCTAAATTCCTAAAAAACTCTATCTTAAATGAAAGATAAAACAGACAGCAGTACTAACTGAGGTTAGTACTGCTGATGTAAT
The DNA here is from genome assembly GCA_026074375.1 of Tanacetum coccineum. NCBI lineage: Eukaryota > Viridiplantae > Streptophyta > Magnoliopsida > Asterales > Asteraceae > Tanacetum > Tanacetum coccineum. The sequence continues at coordinate 8,975 of BQNB010102532.1, read as the reverse complement.
TTGACACAAGGTAAAACACAAATGCAGTTTACCTTAATGCTTTCCTCTGCACTAGACACTCTAAATGGATGTATATAAACACAATGCAAGCTCAAACTAAATTTAAAAGGGCTAGGATAAATTTTTACAAGCTAGAAAAAAGGAAATTATTCCCCTGGTGCAGGAATGATTATAATAAGCCCTACTTTTTTCATTTTCAAAATCTAACTTATAAAAACTCTTTAACTATTAATTTTAAATGGAATTTAAACTGACTCAATGAAAAACTTAAGCTCACTTTGACTATTTGTGGTCAAATAAGCTTATTCCAAACACCCTTTTAAAGTCTACTTTTTGAGTATAAAACAGATTTAAAGCTAGTAAGACAAAAACAGATTAAGGGAATGACAATCTAAGATAATTAAGCAAATAAGCAGTAAGTAAAAGCAGATAAGCACATAAAATAAGCTACTGAATAGTAAATAAGCAGAATAATGAAAAACTTGGAAAATTCAAAAGTAAAACTTACCATAGGTCCAAAGCTGTTGAGGAAGACCTAACAACTAACCTAACCAAACCCCTAGGTCCAAAGCAGCTCTGAGTTTAAACCAAAACCAAGTCAATCCAACTTTTGCTCTTTTTGACCCAATCTCAGATTTCACCCAAACTCTTCAAATCTTCTTCAAACTTTGTAATCAGCAACACAAGGCTTCAAAAAGCTTAAATAAGCTTTAATGAATGACAAATAAGCAATGGAACAGTAAATAGACAAGGAAATGGAAATGGAATGATGACAATATTTTTGGTATTTTTATTTATTGGAAAGGAAATTACAAGGCTGGAAATTAAGATGACAAGAATTTAAATTTGCTAGAAAAGTATATTACATTAAGAAAATTGGTAAACCAATTTATAAATGCAGAAAATTGGGACCCCCCCATTATAATGAAAATCCTATACTATTTATAGCTAAAAATGAGGAGGTCTTGAGGTCTCTTGGTGTGCTTTCTCTGTGAGAGGATTCCTTTGAGTGATCCCAAGCTTTAATCCTAGCTTTTGAATTCGCCTCCAAACTCACACGGATCACCAATCTAAAATCTTAGCCCTTGGATTTCTTTGTGTATAAGGGCGGATTGCCAGGGTGGATGAGCATGCTTTGAGCGTGTGGGTTGAGGGGGAAGAAAGGACAGTTCTGTCCTTGATTGGTTGTTCTTGGTGAAACGAAGGAGAAAGGGTGTTTTAGGGAAATGGCGGGTATGGGTGAAAGAGATGAACAGTAACAATTTTTTATAATTTTTTTAAAATGTTACTGAGGTGGGGATAACTTAGAGAGTTGTCAAAAATGGTCCTTTGTGGTTTTAACTTTGGTTTTGACAGTTTTGCCCCTTGAGTTTTATATAAGATATTACATGAATGGTCATTGTTAAATAATGGTAGTTAAGTGGTGGGTTGGGCTTATAATGGGCCGAGTAATGGTATTTGGCTTAGGGGTTTTGGTATGTAGGCCCATTAAGGGTTAAGGGGGTATTTTTGGACTTTTGTGAAACTTGGAGGGTGAAAATGGAATATTTTGGGCTTTGTTGACTTTTGTTAACCATGTTGACTGGATTTGTCTGCGTGCTTGACTTTTTTCTGCTTTGGCTTCCGGCTTTTGTTCACTCTTCCGTTCTCGTGTCCGTGCTTGCTTGTTTTTGACTATTTTCTTATGATTTTTGATTTATCCGTACCTGCACACACAAAACATAAATACAAGCATATTTTTGCCATTTTTGGTCTGTTTTGGGTTTATTTGGGTTATTTTAAGTACAAATGGATATGTGTATTTTACATTTATCAGTCATTAGAGGAACTAAAGAGGTGTCCTGATGAATGGGAACCGTGACCATTGACTAAACCTTCACTTTAGCTATGGATTTATCAAGTTCGTCTTCCTAAGATTTCTCCACAAGGAATTAATTAGTGAAGCTGAGTTCCTTGTCAAGATTTTGTAGAGAAGACAGGGTTCCAGCGGAGCTTGCAGGTTCTTCAAGTATCACTTGATCTTCAGTTGGGAGTTTGAGGTTTTCCTGAACATTTGGGTAAGCCATTGTAGTAAACTCTTCATCCATTTGCTTAGGGTTTTTTTGAGTTGAAGCATTAGTGACCTCGAAGTCCATGTGTTCAAGGTTTGGTCCTGCATAAACAGCATGACTTGACTAAGGTTGGGACTCTGTAGCATCACCAGGGTTTGATCCAGCCTGGCCTTCATCTTGTATACCAAGGTTTGGTCCAGCCTGGCCTTCATCTTGTTCACCAGGGTTTGGTCCAGCATGGCCTTCATCTTGAGTTCCAGCATTAATCTCAGGAGATACTTCCTCATCAGATTCAGTCTCACTATCAGTCAGACCTAGTTCCGCATACAATGAAGGAGATTCAGCGTGACCAGAGGGTTCAGTTATGGTAGGTGTGCGCCTCTAGAAGATATATTGTTCACCGGGGTTCTTTTTCTTTGGTGTCTGAAGGGTGAGAAGATCAAGAGCTACTTGTTCATCGCTGACCTTCTCTTTTCCCTTTCCTTGTACATCAGGAAGCGGTTGAATTCTCCCAGAGTCAGGTTCCCTTATAACCACCGGACGAGCTGGTCCCTAAGTATGTTCTGCTTGTTCCTTAATGCTTAGTTCCATGGCCCGTTGAATGTCTGCTTCTTCATCACCATAAACAGGTTCTTGTTCTGGAACACCTTCGTTAACAAACTCATCAACCAACTGCAGAGGGCTCTTTGGCTTTCGCTGGTTTGTCACCTTACCAGCTTTAGATCATTTTGCGGGAGATGGTGCATCAGATATCTCCTTGACCAGTTTACTCTTTTTTACTTTGGTCTTTCTTGGAGGGTTCAGTTGTTGTTGGTGTTGGTTTGGGTGGTTTTGTGACTTTAGATGCTTTAGGCGCTGAGGGCTTAGTCTGCTTAGCTGTCTTGGATTTAGTAGCCTTGGCAGCTTTGGGAGATTCGGTAACATCTTCTTCCTCTGCTTTACCATGTTCTTCATCCAGACAACGTTGATACTCAGCTACATGCTTCAGGTATCTACTATAGTAAGGTGCACTTTTGATTTCATCAGTGAGAAGAGCATCAGGTATTGGCATGCCAAAGACTTTCCTTCCATTCTTTCTAACAAACCTAAGGGTGTTCAGAACGCTTTCCTCATGTGAATAGTAAAGAGGTAAGCCAGTTCTTAGATGTATGTTGTGCTTGGTTCTCAGGTGGTGGATGATAAGTTTGGTGAACCTAACATTTAGAATTAGCAGATGAAGGGTCTTTTTCTTTCTGCGAGCTTCCGTGGCTAAGTTCTTCCTGTCAGTGTAACACCCCCATAAAATCACAACGCAGCGGAATACCACTTTGGGGTGCTACTTCATAGTATAAAGTACAAGTTACAGAAAACGACCTCAAAAGAGACGTTTGATAAAATGTCACATTCGATTTAAATAAATCAGAGTAAATTTAGGTCCCAATAATTTATGATTTAACAAGGTTGCAAGATTTCAATCGTGACTCGTTTTGTATAATTAAAGAAAACATTTATCGAATGTGAAGAAAAACAAGTCCTTATAGTTTTGATATCCACGCGTCTCGAATGCTCCCATCAACTGCTAACAAGATATAACCTGAGAAAATACATGCAAAAACGTCAACAATAATGTTGGTGAATTCATAGGTTTAAGAAAAGCAGTATTGGAATATGTTCGAAGAAATATTTCTGTAAGAAAATAGCGTACAGCAATTAGAAGAATTTTATCGAAAATTCAAGTATAAGGTTTCGAATAAGGTCAAGTATATGCTCAATAGTGGACCCACTAAGGTTTAAGATCACCAGCGACATATTTCAAAGTCATAATTCAACGAGAATACATTGCAAACGAATGCAATTTAAAAATCTTGATTACATGACTCATGACACGAGAGCCGGTTGACGTTGAACACATAGTCTATGTATGTAATTCATGATGCCAAAATTCCATAACAAGGTATTTAATGCCCTTAATACCTAAAATTACTAAATACAAATTGACCGTATGACTGTGTCATCGAAAGGATTCGAATTCAGACCCCGACATGGCTTCAAACCCAATAATCTATTTATTTGTACTGACTCTCACCTCCATTATATTCAATTAACAGTTCATGAAGTGGGGGGGGTCTTTGGCAATAACTACTCATAAGGTAATTGACCTCATATTTGGGACCCAGCAACCATAAAGTTTCTTGTGTCCATTTTATCAAACAATGCATGTATCAAAACATGTACCGAAAAACCATTTAGCAGGCAATGCGAAAGCTTTAGTAAAATTTCATGTAACGCTTAATAGTAGTAACCGATAATAATCTTAAAACAAGCATGTAATCAAACATGTATTATGAAATCACCTGGAATAAGCAAAAGCTTTAGTAAAAACAATTCGATGAAACGCTTATTAGTAGTAATCCGATTAGTAATTCGTAAAAACAAGCAAGAGTATCAAACTGTATTAGAAATCAACGTGGTAGAATGCAGAAAGCTTTATAAAAACATCAATAACAGGCTAAGTATAAGTAGACCGTAAGTTATTCGGTAAAACAAGCATGTATTCTCACACCCACAAATAGTTTAAGAAAACCATTGAAAATAGAAAATGTGGTGGCTATTAACTCACCTTTGATTGAAGACCACAGTCAATAATTCAATCAATCACGAAGCGGTCACCGATAACAGCACGCGACCTCGACCTATAAATAGATGTCGCTAAGAACCCAATTGATCGGTTACTAATAATAAAGTACCGCCGAATGATGCGTGACATCGCAACCGATAGAAATCGTATAAAAAGTACACATTTGAAAGAGAAAATCACATGCGCCTTAGATCCCTAAAATCCCACAATATTAGGTTAGCGACAATTCTTTTATTTATATCATACATCGCTTAAGCAAATACTTTCTATTTTAAGAAACTTTCTATTTTAGGAAAGTTACCATTTTTGGTAAGCCTCGGCATCCAATTATATTTGTAAAAATATTTATTTATCTCGTCGAAATTTCGACTTTCAATTTGGTTATTAATTACCCATATCGGGATTATGTCCCGTATATTACCAAAGTTACTATTTTTATAATTTTATCCGTTCAATAAACTCGTTAACTCTAACTTGTTATATTCGTAAAAATAATAGCGTTTATTATTTTTATAAACGTTCAATAAAAGTCTTGTATTAAACCCGTTTATACTTTTAAAAGTCAACATTTGACCTTCTATTCTTTGACTTTTATACTTAATTATCTTATCTTTACCCAAATCTGACGCCCTCGCCAACGACCCTCGAATACACAATGTACACAAAAGACTTCGTCAAAGAAGAAATTTTTATATGCAGAAAAATGATATTCCGGACAACTTTTTAGTTTTAGTCGAGACCCGAAACTCGAACCAGAAAAAACCCAAAAGCGACCCCCCTCAAGAATCTGTGGAAACTTGACTATTTAAAAAAACAGCAAAAACAGTTGACCATCCAGTTTTGACCCGCTTAACACATTTTCGTGACTATTGACCAACTGAAGAGATATTAAAAAAACGTCATTCCAGACAACTTTCCCGTGGTTTTCGCCTGAAGCTGAAAACGGACCCGAAAGTGCTCAAAAACGGCCTATGAAAATCTGGACAGAACCTATTATTTTTTATAAATATCGCTGAAACAAAATGTTTAAAAATTCAAACTACTTTTTGGCCATAACTTTCTTCGTTATTAAGAGTTACGGGACGTTCGAATTACCGAAACGAACATAAAAATAAGCTCTTTCATATTCCTAAATCAAAAATCAATTTTGATAAATTTTCGGACCTCGTTTTCCGTGTCAAAGTTTCTGCTCGTTTTTATACTTTTCAAAACACATCAAAAACTCATTTTAAGCTTTCATTCCAACTATAATATGTCTAATAGACTTTATAAACAATACTGATCAAATCAATCGACCCATAATACGATCTAACCTATTCACGCAAGATTTCTCCAAATTCATCACATGCATTCACAAAACAATCGAATCAAGAAAATGACAAAATAAACATAAAAGAATGCTTACAAAGCTCACAAGAGCTAGAATCGTACTCGATTTGTTCCATCACTTGTCTCTAGCCGAACTCGAACCACATCCCAAAACCAAAAACCGAACATTTTTCAATTGAACCGAGCTATAAATATTAATTATCCATCCAAGAACAACCCACTTACCAAACGAAAACACTCGAATCTAACTCGAACTCTAACTAGCAAAATACCCATTGCATGTCTGAATTATTAGTGGAAACGTAGAAATAACGAGGGGATCGGGAAATATAAGTTTGTTCGGGTTTGCAAGTAATTTTTCCGGCTACACATGAACCATGGTCGGTTTACCGGAGGCGTGAACCGGACGGCCGACGGCGACAGTGTCGGTTTCCCGATGACCGAAAAGTTTTCCGGTGGAGGTGGTGGAGCTAGAGAAAGAAAGTGTGTGAGTGTAGTTGTGATTATAAAATGAGGGAAATGGAATATATTCATTTAATATAGTTCCTATAATTTTGAGCTATTGGCAAAATAGTCTTCCCCTCCGTTTTTATCTTTATATTTATGACCAACCTATACTTTTACTTAATGATAAAAAAAAACACAACCAATGGCTCAGAGATTATAACTTCTGAAGATTAATTTTATTTTCCGTCACCTTAATTTAGTTTAAACATTTAATAAAACGTGTACACTCCTAAACCGCTGAGTCGGCTCAAGGCAAGGAACAAAATGACGACATTCATAAACAATAGAACAGTCGCGTCGTACAATTTTTTTTTAACAAAGCTCGAAAAATAAAACTGGTTTCACGAACGCTCGGTCAAAACCGCGGATAAAAAAAGTCGAAAAGTAATTAAAATAAAAATAAATAATCTATCTGAATCTAAAATATAGAATTATTGCTTTCTCAAACATTAAAATGGATAAATATTCAAGGCACGATTTTGTGCAACTAGCTAAAACGACGATTTTTGATAAAACGGCTAAAAACAAAAAACAATAAACTCCATAAAAATTAGAAATAGAATTAAGGCTCGGTTAAAATATTGACCGTAAAATACGAGATGTTACAGTCAGTGAGGAAGGTTTGTATGGATTGCACAAACTCCTCCTAAATCCGTTCAACATAGTCAATGTTGGAGTGATGAGTGATACCCCAAAGAATCTGAAGCACATGATATCTTGGCCTGTCAAATCTAGCTGTTTTACCTATGAGGCACATGTTGATCATAGACAGGATAGCTTCTCGATGGTTTGATAAGAGCAGATAACAGACAACTCGCAGACATGTGTCCTGAAGCATGTAGCGGGGTATCCCAAAGTGTGACATACTCATTACAGTAATCACTCGAAGTTGATCCGAAGGTGATTGTTATCATTAACCGGAGGTGAAATCGAGTACATCTCTGAAATATCTTTGTGTAGATTGAACATTGCTCATTAACCATACTGACTACTGTATGCAATACTTTTGGATGAGTTTAAAGAGCACATGGTGTCCCAAAACTGCTGAATGTAGATAACAAGAATCGTAGATGATGCTGTGAAGGCCCTAAAGAAATTAGTGTTTTTCAGTATGGCCATAGCAATTGAGAAGATAGGATTTCTTGGACTTTTTGTAACATCTGAGCACACTGTACGTTCCCAACTCGTAGCCGCTGGCCACCATGTCTTTAGCTGACGGAAGAATCTGATCATCTGTTCTGGTAGGTAGTGCTACAGCAGGAGCATGTTCAGTGATTATCACTAACGTAAACCTGCAGGTTAAAATGGTGGTGACAGTATCCCAATCAACCAAAGTCGATTCATTACCACATGTTCATGCTCATTCTACAAAGACAATCTATCATGAAAGCTCAAGATTTAAAGACAAAGACTTCCGCTAACTCTGATTTGAAGCTTTCAAGATGAGGCATAGTATGAGAATGTTGGCCAAAGACACAAGATCGCAAGATGGCAAAGACGATGAAGACAATGACAAAGGCTCAAAGTCAAGATCACAAAGCATGAAGGAACAAACCTACAACTAAGAACAAAGAGAAAGACCAAGACCACATGAGCTTAACGACAAAAGCAATCTCATTGATCTCATGAAGGAGTGTCATCAATGAACTCACTTCGGGGGAGATTGTTAGCCTCAAAATATTGAGTCGAACATGAAGTTCGTCCATTATGTATGTTAGTCTCAGTCAATCAATTAGTTAACGTTGTAATAGGAAAGTATTGGGAATCTGGCTTGATAATTAAACTAATATTGTATATGTTTCGGGTTTAATCCCAAGCAAGACCCGAGCCCGGATCCTAGTTAAATATCCCGCACGTCACTTTAAGTGTCGGGGTATATATATACCTTTTCCACTTTGGAAAAGGTACAGGTTGATTTTCATTTTATAATATTTCACTTTCTAATTTCTCTCTCAACTCTCTCTCTCTTCTTTCTCTCTTTAAAACATCATCTCTTCTTCCTTTTCTAGTTCGATTCGTGTTGTGTTATATGTAGTGAAGTGTTTACGGGATCCTACAATAGGTATAAGAGCGTAGGCTTGCTTTAAGCACTCTAATTTCTTCAAAGTAACAGCGCCGGTGGCACGAACCAGCCAATTCAGGCCAGGAGTGCATCGCCGACAGAAGGGACGAGTAAACCGGTGCACACCATAAGGCGGACCGGCCGACCCAACCCAAAGTCCAACTACGAGGTTTTTAACCGCAATGACCACAACAGTTCAGACCTCGCACCACAACGACAAGAGATGTCTGTTGAAAATGTCACTTCAGGCCTCGTTCCTCAAGGACAAAAGGCGTCAGATTATGACAACTCTGGCCCCGTGCCCCCAAGACAAAATGTTGTTCCTACATCAGAAAAGACAGATTCGTCACATCAAGGGTTGGAATTTCTCTTCAGTCCTTTAATTGAAGAATATTACACTCCAACACAC